>JABASC010004529.1:0-11715 GCA_019776185.1 Plutomurus gul | reverse complement strand
AACGGTAACGCGGGAAATGAAAAATTGTAACGAGTAACGTGTAACGGTAACGCGGGAAATGAAAAATTGTAACGAGTAACGGTAACGATAACGCAACTGTACTGTAACTTGCCATCACTGATCTTAACTCACCACATGGTACAACCCATTACTTTCCATACAGAAGAGGGGTAAATGAATGCAGCAAATCGCCACCTGCGGAGCGGACTAACGTATGACGTATTCATTGTGCGTCATTTTTGAAATTGTATTGATGTATCTGAAATTATTTGACATCATAAGTTATAACATGTGTACTAATTAATTTAATTACAGCTTTAATAAATCTTATTTAAAGTTAACTTCCGATGGTCGAAATTTCTTGCATGGTTACGATGACACGGAGGGGGGCACTAATTGTCATCATTTGTCATCCAAGAGGAGGTGGGGAGTGTGTAAAAAATCAGCATTTTTTGTCATCATAATTAATTGACTGCCCCTTAGATTCTCAACATGGGGGGTGATGTAATATATTATCATGTATGATTTATCTGTAATGCTGACATGATAATTCGTTTCGGAATCAAGGGGAACGGTTTGGATTAAACTATAGACCACTGTATTCCTCCGACAAATTCAAATGGAAGAAAAAATGTGACTGTAAGTAGGTTTATGGTCAAAATGGTATGTGGCCAAAAGGATGAAAATCAGACTCTTCTAGATTTTTTTATCCATTTCAGCATGCGAAGACGCACCTGCAGTTTACTTTGACGTGTGCTCACTGGCTTCATAACATGTTTCTAAAGTGTATTACATGAATGTACGACGATGTCTTTTTGATTTATTAACGTGCATGGTCGTACTCGTAACATAAAACTTATTGAAATTCCTATATAAGGAACATGGAACTCCATAGCTACTGCCTGAAGTACACGGTTCTCTTCAAAGAGTTTGCATCCCAGCTTTCACTTGCCCCAACTCGTTTATTATACAGCTAATAAATGCCCGACTGCTTATTCAGTACCTTGTCGGACGCTCTGTGTGCAAAATAACAAGCAGTTGCTGCTTCAACAACTTTTAGAGCAGTTTCGCTTTCGCTTTCAAACGACTGCTGTTTTTCTTGTCGTGATTCGCTTTGTAAAAGTATGACGGAATGACAACTTCATTCATGCTTTACACGCTTTAAAGCCTTGAGAATAAAACGCATTTTTAAATTTTCACAGTAGGTATACTGTGAAAGGGGGACAATTATGTATTCCGTATTAAATTTGTTTCATGTGCTAATCAACTAAGTCAAATCCCGTATTTCAGGAGGTTCTTCCGAGATTTTCAAAATATTTAGCTTTGAAGCTACGCCACGTCATTCATCCATGTGATGTAACTATGTATGTAACATCTTTTGGAACACAAACTTGGTATGACCGCTTATTTCCCCAAAACTTTTCGCAACGTTGGTGACAGTAGTGCTCAGTAAGCTCTGATCTGCATTTGTAGACTATTTAGACTTCGCTTGAGCCACTTCTACTCAAACACATTAGTATTTATTTATTCCCGTAAGCCTTAGTAAAGAGCATCGAGGCATAACAACGAACGAATTAAATAGCCATTTTATATTTGCTTTCTCATCTGCATCACGTTTCCTATTTTACTGCATCGTAATTAAAAGTCTGAAATTAAATTTTCGGATGATAAATTTAACAGCAAAAGTATTCGAATCTCAAAATCATCCGATTTAGAAAAGTTTCGTAATTGGCAATATTGCTCATAAGATTTGATGCCGACATTTGTGTAATCAATGGTGTAAATATGTCCGAATTAGCCTTACGGTGAACCGCGTCCAAGCGTGTCTCAGAAGGACCCATTTTGGGCTAAAAAGTATCATTTATAAACTTATTACTGCAAATTTTTAGGTTGAATATTGTGCTTTTGCACCGTTTAACAATGCCACAAAAGTGAAAAGGGCCTGTTATATTTTCACACCGGGATCCCATATTTCTTGTACCTAAGCAACTAAAGAGAATATCGTTTCTCACACAAATACTTAAAGTGTAGAAGGAAAATGCGTGCAGGAACTTATGTAATTTTTTTGGCCTACGGAAGTATTAATGAAAACACCCACCAATCACTTAGCCATTAAATCACTTAAGTGGTGGCGGTTGTGCTTCTTAATTTGATCCTGGACTAAAATATATATAGAGCCCTAAGAACGAGCACACAGTTGATGGTTAGCGATACAGCGATTGATATATCAAAAATAACTTAAATATTAGTATCGATTGGAAATACTTTATAGCAAAAATTCTACGAGTGGTAGCTTGTTATCCATAAGTGCGTACAATTTTTTTTATTTTGATTGCTAAAATATGAACACTGTTTAGGATTTCTACGTTGATTTTCTCAGGTACGCTATGTAAATTTTCAAGTAAAAGGGTTAAAAGCTTAATACATATATAAGTTTATATTTTATTAGCATTCGCTTACACTATCAAGTACAGCAAACCCAATTCCAGTGGACCTAAACCTAGAGTTTTAACAAAGTTTTCGAAGGTCGTTACATTTTTTTGATTTTAATAAATCATGATGATCATACAACATTTAGGTATGGTTGACAAGTTAACTTTGTTCATTACCGTGTTAATTAGAATTTGTGTAAATGATAGCAAAATCTGTGGCACTAAGTAGATGTAGTATAATACTGATAGATATTATTACAGTACTTCCCTAATTTATAAAAATATAAATACAACAGTAGTTGATTCAAGGTAGTCCTGAGTTTTATCTGTATTTAACCTGCTTTATTTTAGATCCTCAAGCATGCTAAAACATGGGAAAACAAATCGCATTTTACAAAACAGTTACAACTTTCCTCTAAACTAAATTATGTTAAACGATTACGCTTAAAATATTTAATTCATGAAAAAACAGTTATTGGTAGTTTTGAAAAATTGGCTTATTGAAATTGAAAAATTCAAAGTTACAAAATTAGGGTTTCAAATTTTCCACCCCTCGAACCATTTCCCCATCCCAGTGGGAAAATAACGGGAAAATAACGAGAAAATGAGAACATTGGGCAACTGAAAAATTTCATCTGAACAACACCTTGAGACAAGTCAATGCATGTTAACCCTAAAACACCATAGAACAGGAATTAAATTATCAACCATACGTACATAAAAATTGGTGATGGATAAATACAGTGATGAATTTGCATTAAAATTAAATAATAATTTTGACAATACGTACCTTGTAAGTATCTTACATTCAGAAGATATACCGTGTAGTGTAGGATTTTTAATAATTTGTAGTATTGTATATAGTGGCAATTTAAATTAGTTTGTATAGGTAGAGTAGAAAGAGAATTTAAAAAGTTTGTGCAGAGTGCAGAGCAGAAGCATAAACAGTTTTGACTTCAATTTATAACTTTGGCTGTAAAATTACGGTTGTTTTTTAAAAGGGACACAATCTTTAAAAAACCATGATTGGTTGAAAATGACGTCAATTTCATGTCATTCAGTGAAAGCGTTGGGCCAAAACCCAACGGCGGTTTAGCCACAGAGACATTATGCACAAGCAGCGGCAGGGCGGGTTGGCCCTTGTAAACCCTGAATATCAGGACGAACGCTACAATAATTTTAGTTTCCTTGTGGAACGTGCGCACCATATTATTACATGTGAAGTGTAATATATTCCCTGAATGAGACCATCTGTATTGATTCTGCGGGAGTCAAAAGTGCTTCATGTGGAAGAGGTAAAGACTCTTTGTTCGAAAGCACAGGATATAAACATAAATTGATTTCATCTCCGTTAGACCAGAATATCTCAAAAGTTATATTTAAAATAGTCACAAACAATTTTTTCTACAAATAGGTACAGATAAATTTTGTTTTTACTGTATATAAATATCCTATCTTGTAAAAAGTAACAAAATTAGTTTGGTTAGTATTTTGTTAAGTGATGGTGCAGTTTGTACAGTTTTACTATGTATACAGATATGTTACTACATACTATATCTGTATTGTATTGTAAAGTTATCAACACTTGTCACTTTTCATGTAAATAAATACATACTATTATTCTGAATTAATTATTTTAGTTTTTCTTCTGTTATTTCTATTGTAAGTAATATAAATAATAGTTGAAATGGGCGTTAGTGGCAAAGGACAGGTATATTGGAAATGAAGTTAGTTATGGCAGTCCGGCAGTGGCATTGAAGTGTAAAAAACGTACATAAAACCATAGCCATTGTCAGTACAGATAGCATCACGAACAATCCCATAAAAAAATTTTTTCGAAAATATTTTCCAATTTTCACAGCGATTTTTTTACCACGAGCGTACTGCTATATATATTAATGCTTTCACATTCAGCCGTTAATGATAAAATGCTGTGTGATCATGACTTTAACGAGCATTCTTTGACTGCTACTTCACTCTCTGAAAAACCTTCAATTCGAGATTAGTATAATGTATTCTTTGCGCAAGGAGAACTACTTGTGCAAGCAAGCCTCGGCTACCTGTCGTATCCTTTAATTTCTTTAGAGCAAGAATGGCGAAGAATCAAAAGTTTTCGATGTACCCTTAGGGTGATATTAATATTACATATGTATAAGGCCATGGCATTCTTCATGCCAAAGTTTGCACTTCATAATGCACACGTGCAAACTAGAATGAATTAAAATCGCAGAAGAATCTCAGCATTAGAAATCGCATGGATTTGTTTCTTCGAAATACACACCACAAAGAAAGCGTTGTCTGTTATTTTTTTGCAAGCACACGGAAACGAAAGTGTGCCCATGCCCACTGTGCAACATCTCCTGTGAGTTTGGGTATTAAAAAAGTTTATTCAGTATAGAACAAACGAGTGGCAGCATATTATAAGTCTAGGACAGAGACAGAACACGCGTTCTCATCATTTAACGGCGCTTCTATGTAATCTGTGCAGTGAGCAGTGTGGGCAAACACCGTCGTTATGTTTTCCAGTTGACTTCCCTTGTAATAATAAAAAGTAATAGTTTAGCTGAGCACAAGAAAAACGATTTTTATTGCTCCTTCAGCATGCAATATGAGTGTTATGGAGTTGCTTGTCATTGCTTGGCTTGCAAAATGGTATCAGAGTTCTTCGCACAAACAAGCCATTATAAAGTTATAGGTATGCCCCTCCTCTGTTTATACATATAAAGCATTTATTTATATAATTTACACAAAAAAGTTACCTTTTACATACTATTTTCTAATAATGTACCTATATACTGATAATAGCCTAAAGTTATTGCTATGAACAAGCCTAATAAAATATGTAATAACAATCAAAGTTGAACAATTTGTTACACTACTTAGGTATGTGTAATAAATTGTTTAACTTGGTGGAAAGATTAAGTAGTTCTTAGTTGTATTCATTTTATTGTGTCAGCAGAAACATCCAACATGAGCTTAGTTGCAATTATTAGTAACAATTCTTTTTCGTCACATCTCATTCATAATCAATTCAATCAATTATTAATGGATAATATGAGTAGCGTGTACTGTGTACATAGTAGTCAGTTTTTCAATTCACCTTACTTCAAGAAACTACCAATTGGTAGCTCTTCGCGGAGTTATTGATGCTCTTTTGGGAGCGTATATAGTTCCTAGTTTTTTAATCAGTCATTCACACTGTTTCGTAATTCTATGTATAACTATAAAGAAAGATTGATCAAAAGAAATTTGTAGTAGATTAAACTTTAGGGGGATTTTGTTTAAACCAAATAAGTAGTGTGTATAATAGGCAGGGAAGGAAACACCATACTTCAGTTTCTGCTACAAAGCAGTAAGATATCCCTCGAAAGTGTTGGAAGTGGGTGGCCACTGTAAGCCATTTCCCGCTTAGAAAACCCACTGTGCACATTGGGGGCTCCACTGTTTAGGGGACCCTTATCAAATTTTATATATCAACTCAAAATGAAATGGTGGTAAATAAAACATCAGCAATGATGTCATCAAACGAGAAACGACCAGGGCCGTCAAAAACGGCCCCTGTATGTAACTTGAACGTAAAAATTCCCTCTTGGCAATTTTGATGTTTTAAAGCATGCAGAATGCAATGGTGTACTCTATTGTTAACTATTCAGGGGCGGACGTCCACAAAATTAGGGGCCAACTTAAAATAAAATACTGACTTGAACCTAAAAATTCCCCCTTGGCAATTTTGATGGGTCCATTAGGGGTATACCCCTGATTTGAAAATATTAAGGACAGAAGTAGGTTTGCGATAGTAATGGTCCGATCACTAGTGTCAAATTCTAAATTGTTCAAAACGTTTGTTCAATTGGCTATTGAACTTATGATATTACCTGCTGGTTCGTCCGGAGTAGAAAGTTGCTTCTCTGTATTGGGAAATATAATGACTAAGCAGAGATACAGGCTTGGAATAAACAAAACGAATCAATTGTGCAGCAGTTCTCAACATTTCCATATAAAGCAGCGTAATAAAAACAAGCGCAAATTTCCCGACGATTGTAAGTAAGCTTTTATGTGAGGAATGAGATAGATAATGTGTGTGAATTACAATAATTTCTGTTTGTAATGATTTGAATAAAATGTAATTTAATTCTAACCTTACGAAAAGTACCTTATGAGGATTTCTTTAAACCACTTAATTTCGAAGAATTGCATAATGTGCAGAGAATATAGAATTTCGTTTATACTCTCTGCTCTTTAGGTAGTCTTTCATGCTCCAAATTGAGTTTTTACCGGTCGGTGGTAAAAACCACTTTTACCAATCTGTTTTTACCATGGTAAGTGGTAAAAACCAGCAATGTTTACCACGTGGTAAATACCATACCGCAACCCTGCTTCGAACCTTATCGCACGACATTTTCTCTCCTAATCGACAGAGAACTACACCACAGGGTGATGGTGGGTGTAATTTGCAATTGTCCTATGATTTTCCGTAAGTGAATATTGTACGTTTGAGAGCTCGAAGCTCTGTTTACCAATCTTATTCTCACGCCACACCATCCGGCAATATTAAAATGCTTTCAGTGGGTGCTATGAAGTGTCCCTTACAACAGGCAAAGATAGCCAAATTACACATGTAATTACTTTGTAATTTCAGGCAAATGTGCACTTATGTAATTAAATTACAATTGTAAATTTCGAACGTTCAGTGAGTAATTTGTTTGCAATTGTAATTTCGAACATCAATGTAATTTGTTTGCAATTGTAATTTCGAACATCAATGTAATTTGTAATTAGGCCACAAAGGGGAATCCAAATCCGTTTTACGGAATATGAAAAAATGTGTGAATACATGATAAAATAAAATACCTAAGTTATATAATAATATATTTCCGCAATGAATCAATTATCGATTTATGACCTACATATGTTACTACATACATCTTGTAGTCACAAAGAGTTTCCAATTATCGCGGTGGGATGGGAATTTTAAACCCTGGTCGTGAGTACAGTCTAATTTAAGCTCACGACTACTATGCATAAGGACATACTAGTTAGTACACTAGAAGCAAACATAAAATAGATATTTTCCGTTTTACTAAATCACGCTCTCAGGTTTTTTGATCATGCTGGTAAAAAGCGTAGTATATAACAGAGAAACATCAAAGAAGCAAAATTAAATGAGTTGACGAAACAACAGCAACTGCATCAACTTTATAGTTACCATCAAATCAGTAATCTGATTTTATTACTGTGCACAGTAATGAGATCTCATGTCCAACAGTTCGACAACGAGGATGTGAGTACAACGACCATTTTAATGAGCTAATTTTTTTTCGCTTCACACAATATGGTTTCCTAAAAGCACCCAAATTTAAGATATTTTGCTTAATGCCGCCACCCTGCCTTATGATCCCACTTGTTTAAAACCCTTTGTGTTTCGTGATTCTACTATTATTTTACAATATTTTATTATCTAATTACACATTTTTGTTTATTTTATTATTGGGTCTCCACAATGGAAACCAAAAATGCTGTTGCGAGGTCAGACACATGATGAAAATGAATTTGAATTTACCTTAATTGTGCATATGTTTTTTTGCATTTTTGGGCGATAATGATGAATGATATGTAGTAGTAAAACTGGAAGTATTAAGGAAACATTGCCATGTTTTTACCTTAATAAAAAATCGGTTCATTATATCCGTTTTTATTTTCTCTCGCTTTTTCAAGATACACGTGCAAGCGATACTGATTGCAAAACTAGGGATAGTGTTGGTAGTAAATAGTAAATGTAGAATACCATTACGATACTGTTTTGCCTACCCATCATGCATCCAGAAGAAGAAGAATTCTTTATTGTGTCCTTTAAGCCACAGCCCATATACAATTTCCCATAGAGGGATGTTAAGGGGAATTCGTTTACAGTCCACTAGCCACTGGAATGTCCCACACTATTGAATTAGATTTCCAATTATGCATGGGTTAATTTGTCTCATTCAAAGTCACTCTTCTTTCTGTAAATGACAGTTTGTTAAAATTAGATTAGATGTGGACACGGGGGAAATTGTACTGAAGTTGAAATATTTATCACCACTTTTAACGTAAGCATATAAAGTTGAGAATTATTCTCATGAAAACACTTATGTTTGCATTAATATATTTCCTTTTTTAAGGAATTGGTGCAATTCCAAGTCTTGTAATTTCAAGTAGGCGGACTTGTAAAACTCATAACTGCTTTAAAGTGGATTTTTGCCAATTCAACCACAAAAAGACTTGCATTGCGTCTAATTTTTCAATCCTTTTGATTTAGCAAATTTGGCATTATTTCTGACGCGCTTATTCCTTACATACTAAAGACGTACTTGGTGCAACCCGAAAGCAAACTCGACCCCAGGGAAATATCCATGATCGCTGTCATAAATAGCTCAAAATAATCATTGGTGTGCTTTTTCGTTTAAACAGTTTTGTTTCGGTGTGTTGAAGTGAAGTAAATGTAATATTTGAATCGTATTTTGTCAACTACTAGTAAATGGTCCGACCGAGTCAGTTCACTGAAAAATCCATGCAAGCTGTTTCAGACGGAAAATGTTGTCCGTCACTGATGCTACAGACGATGATTTGACATTAGACAGTACATATTAATTGTCTTTTGTTTTGTCAATGTTGATATACTTTGGGGATTTTGGGATCCACAGTATAAATCTATGTAATGTAGAATAGGTAAGCACCAAATGCTTTGCAGGGCAAAAGGAGATGATCTCCATCCGTATCACCGCATCCCTGAGCTTCTCACCCAAACCGAAGTTGTCAGTAATTTGTGCGTGTGCCTTCCCAATCAATCACTGTCTTCAAGCGTCTTAATATAGTTGCCCCGAAGCAGGGACCAAGTGCGAGCAAAGTCCACAGTAAGAAAGACAGCGACAGTTTGCGTTCAGTAACCGCGTCTCTGTAACGTTCATATATTATTCCGTGTCTAACCCGTGTAACTCTTGTGAGCTTATATCTGTAAAGTTATATGGTCTTTAACCATCGTAGTCGTATCGTAATATGGTATAAGTCAGTAAATCTCTGAAAATGGGGGCTCTGTGGTATTAGCATTTATATTACATACGTACATATATCTAGTAGTGTGGTAATAGATCAGCAATCTTCTTTGCTCTGTGTCGTTCAAGTGTTTGCTCTGTTATTTATGGCAAACACTGCAGCATACACAAACGGAACTCTAAGTATAGACGACAATAGAAAAAATATTGTAAATAAAAAAGAGAGCTAAATACATACTTCATAGCTAAATATTTGGACAATTTCTAGCCTTCGTTCCTATTGTAATACGTTTATGTTAAATGCTGTCACTGCAAGCTTTCAAATAAATGTAAAGGCAGGACCATTTTAATGATACATCACAAACTCAAGCTATTCCCCAAACATTTTATTTGGAGTTTGATTACAAAATGTATTGTATAAATTCATTAAATTGCACATAGGGGTTTCGAAATCCTTGTGCTCCACAGCCTTGAAACTTGTATAATGGTACAATAGAAAGCGCTAGAGCCATAATAATATGATATTCTCATATGTATGTATGCGTATAGCTTTTATGCAAAATTTCATTTATCGGTTTCTGTAGTTTATTGAGTAACTGGTGAAAGGAAGAATTTCTGTCTCACCACGGTGACGAGTGTACACACCCAGCAGTCGGGGCCACCATTCCGGCCCTCCCCAAGTGCCACGTTGCAGTGGTCAGCTCATCATTCTCGTCATCATTGTATAATACGGTCCGGACTTCCTCATCAACAGTTACGGTAAGACCGGGGCCAATTACGGCCCGGCTATATTTATTGACGAGGTTTGCTCATTCGGGTTAAGTACCATATTCCCATAAATTAACAAAGAAACGGGACTTTGATTTTATCGCTGGGTACATAAAAGTATGAAGTTGGGCGAATTTTTTCAGATGGAGTAATATTCCATTTTGATGAATTATAGAATGTGCAGAAGAAAACATAAGCGTTACTGTACAGTCAGATAAATGAGCTCGTCTTTTGTGGCACTACATATTTTGCTGCACCATCCTCCTGACCATAACAAAAAACAAAAAACTGGCGTTCGTTTCTAGTTATATTGAACTTCGTATGACATGAATTGGAAATCATGTCAAGTACTATATGTATGTATGTATGTATATATGCGAGGGTCGTTTGGGATTTTTCCGTAGATAAGCATCGAACTCTTCACACTACACATGTCACATGAATAGTGTTTCCATCATGGTGGTTGGCGCTGGATCCAGACTTTTCAGTTGCAAAATACGAATATGTATACATAAGTGAGCCTGTGAAAGCCCCTGCATGCACTCTAACTTGATTTCAGACTAAAAGTAATATCCACGCCCAGTCCTCACTATCAATTAGGTTTTGAAAAATCCATAGTCCAGACTCCTCAACCAAATGTTTTAATTGTTAATTAATTTACTAACCCTCTTCTGCGCAGCTGTCAATATATGAAAGCGAGTCCGGTAATGCAGAATATGGTGAAAACGTTAAACTAAAAAGTAAATTTCCTGAAAAAATTCGCATTTGACAATCTTTGGACAGATCTGGTAACATTTCAAACATACATTCCCATATGCAACGTGATAAATGCCTGAAGATACGGTTACTTGCATTCACACTTAAGCACAACAAATTCAAGATACTTTGTTTGGGCCTGATATTGCGACCTCTCACAATGCCAGGTTTAACATCTTACCTGGAGAAAGAAAATATCGATTTTGCGTTAAAAACGGAAAATGCTCCTATGTCACACGATAAAAAGTTTTGAGTTTTATGTAAGAGGAAGTGCTGAAGAAGTATTGTCGATTTTTAGTAGCTGAAGAGTCCGGAAAATCCCTCATGGATGCCCTTTGAAGGAAAGTGAGCTCACAATCAGTGGCAAAATATGGTGTACAGAAAATTCTTGGAGGTAGAAATTGAAAGGTTATAGGTACATATGTTCTTATGCATGCAAATTTTGGACCATTCTCATTAACTACAAGACAAATATAAATATATATCACTTTTTATACAGTGTCAGCATTTCGTACGAGTGCTTTAAGTATTAATTGCTAACTTATAATAGGGGAGACTGGGGTCGGTTGGCGAAGCAGCTCTGTTGGCGAATTGCTTATATTTCAGTTATCCTTGAGTATTTTCACCAGGGGTTTTTACACCATGTACACCAACACCTGGTGTACATAAAAATCCCAACCAATCGACCAATCGCCAACCGACCCCAGTCTCTCCCAGTGAGTTAATAGCTT
>JABASC010004528.1:0-11717 GCA_019776185.1 Plutomurus gul | reverse complement strand
ACTTCCTGTAATCAAATAGTGATCTCGTATCACATTTGCTGACTAAAGTGTTTAGAATTCCATTTCAGAGAGATAAATACTTACACTTTGTTGGCAACATTCTTTGGCAAGAAATGCCTGTCATACATTACAATTATTTAACTAGAAAAACATGCATGTACTTTCCAGCCTTTTGATAAGTTTTCTAGTGCTCTTCTGCAACTATTTTGTCCAAGTACTTCACAGTATACGTACGTACACACACTTAGACATGACACGTATGTTTGCATGTCATGTACGTAGAATTAGCATGCAGCGAATGATGGAACCCCATATATGAAGTACAAAGTATGTATTCTGTATTTGTAATAAGTCAGTCTATGGTCTCCAGTCTCCGAAATACAACGCAAAACCTTGCGTTTGATATTTTGACAGCCAACGGCAACAGAAAAATGTGAAAGTCGAAGTGGATGTACAGACAAGACGACATTGATTTACTGATTTAGCAAATTCTGAAGCGTTCCCGTCCCCTTCTTCTGAAAAAGAAACAAAAGCTTTTCCGCATCTAAATAAGTATTCGCTCTTAATATCGTTTTGCATAATATCTGTAGTATGAGTTCACACAGACGACAGACAGAGCTTGTTGGAACAGTGCAGAGCTACAAAAAAGCTGAAACTTCTCGGAATAGAGCTTCCAAGCATGGTTAAAAAGTAGCATGCTTTGTTTTTTAGTTGGTTGTTAGCAAGTTCGGTAGAAAATGGAAAAGCTGTAGGATGCACGGCAAATAGTATGAAAGTGTGAGTACACTGATGCATTGCTTCCTCCCAGTTGTAGTGACAGGAGTGACATATTGTGCGGATAAATCAACATGTACATCGACGCCTCGAGTCGGTACACTCGTTTCGTGTCACTTCAAGTGTTGCTTGGCCTTAACAGTTTGTACTCTTAATGGTTTACTGTACTCTCAACCCAGACCTATACCACAGTAGTGCGAGCAGTTGTTCGTGTCATTCTCATCCATTATGGAAAAGAGTCTCGCCGGGATCTCCCCTCAAAAACATGCGATTCAAACTTTATTTTTCGTAGGAAAAACTTCGCACAAGAAAAGCTACCCACGCATAGCCTACAGGTATTTAACCTGCTTCATATGTATTAACCTACTAAATTCATGTAGCCGAATATTAGCAATTCTTTAAACAATATGAAACAAACATTTTTTCCCGGATTATTGTAGTATAGGAGAAATTATTGTATTGTATTCAATAAGGTTAGTTAGTAACAGCTTGACTTGCTTGACGTTTGTATGAATCGCAGCCCACACCCCCATTATAACGCTTTCGAACATTTTTTTGGTGTTGACATCCGTTTACTGTATTGTAATTTAATTTCAGAAGAAGGGTCGGTGAACTTGTGATATTCGTCAATTAAATGTTTGTAAAAATTCCAACCTCACTTGTCAATATTTCAATTTTCAAATGAGATAGGATGCGTATCTTTTGAGTAACTCAAGTTTTAGAGTTTGACACAGGTAATCACTCGTAAGAACTTGTTTACAACTATCCGAATGTGATCTTTTATGACTTTATAAGTATGTAGTACCATGTGTAATGTTTCTCATGTAAATTCACCTTGTTTTGACGTTTACAAAAAATGATTAAGCTACCAAGACGTCTTGTTTACACCTACACCTAATGTTTTGGCCGTACCTTCAAAAGATGTATAAACAAGATCGAACTTTGTAAGTTCATTAGGGGTGGTCAAGGTCACTTAATGTGCTGACTGCTGAGAGTATATAAACAGTTTGATGATGACTGATTATACTGTCAGCAGTAGTTTCTTTAATGTGAATTACTTTTTCAATACAAATCGTTATGCTCTGCACATATCAGTACAAATAAAACAACTATTACTCAGTAGGTTGTCCTTGCCTCGACAATAAGTACTTTCTTTTGTGGAGGCGTCATTTATTTACTGTGTTCCCGTCCAATAGACATGGTTCAGAAGATCATTTCAAATACTTATTTGCAAACGTAAAAATAGGATTGCTTTACAATACTATCGAAAATTCTTAGTTATTACCATATTTGTGTTAATTACTGGGTAAAGGCAAGTTGCTTTCCAGCATTCAGTCAAAATCTGTAAGGTAAGTACTAAAGTGTACTTCTTTGGAAGTTTAATTTTGTCAATGGCCAAATGTATGTACTGTCTAAATGAGGATCCGAAATCTAAAACAAAATCTGCTTACTCGTATAATATGCCAATGCCACATCTATTTTTCCAATAAGTATTTCTGTTATCATCTACCGACCGCATACTTTACTTGATTGGTAATGTGGTAAATTCAAAAGGAATGTACACCAGCCACCGTTGTAATAAATAGGTGTTTTAGATTAAGAGAAACTTTTGAAATTTTTGTCTGAAGCATATAAATGATGAAAGTGATGTAAGATTGAAATATGTTGCTACGTTCAATAGAAAAAAATTGGCATCTTTCTCAACATGTTTGATTGCTAAACAATTTTGACAACTTTGCCAAGAAAGATGACAACGTTTATTTGGTCATTATTTAATCTCTTTGTCACCCGTATCAACATATCAATTCTTAGAATTTGCATAATCATAGTTTGTACATGTATGTACATACGTTCTACATTCTAATCCAGTTAGAATAAAGGCGTAGCATTTAGAATGTCTGTGTTGTATTATCTGCAAACATAATAATGTTGTAGTCTCTTGTGTTATATAACCTTTCTTGTAAACACGATAAACCAAAAGTACGTTAACTACTGGCTTCATCTACTACCACACGAATCTGCAACGGAGGGTGTGGGCTATGTACCTCTTTTAAACTAATGTACTTGCAATGTGATAATTAAATTCAGCTTGATGTTGATGAAACAAGAACTTGGTCAGAAATATGCCTAGTGCTGGACATGCCAGTAATATTAAAGACTTGTCTCAATGCATAAAAATGTCTTTTCCTTTTTCGATCTAAAGTCAAGACAATATGCCATAAATCTCCAATAAAACACAGCATGCCATTCTAAAACGGTATTTAAAGATTTATTCCCTGCTTTGTGTCCACATGCCCAATTCACTAACAAATCTATTGTTAGCAGTTTACCAATGGTAAACTTTTAAGGCAATTCGTGAAGGTTGAAACACAGCATACTCGCAATTGATATGCTAAAGGCATATCAGGACTGCAACATATGTAATTAATGACAAGAAATTTAATAGCTTTGTTGTGAAAAGATAGAGAGTAGACAGTAGACGTAACTCGATCCAGCAATAGTTCAAGTACCCTCCAAGGTTTAAAAAGCAATGGAAAAAATTCACTTATCCATGATTGACAAAGTTTGTTAATTCCTAAAAGGGAATTTTTCCGTATATAGTGGTTAGCCTTGGTATTACTCGCCTAAAATTACAGTTTGACAAATGTTTCTTATACTGCACTTGGAAATGCATTTTTTTCTCTGGTAAGTACAAAGTTATGTAGATATTCATTTGTGAAATGGAAGCTAAAAGAATATTATAAATTACAAAACAAGTGACACATGAAAAATAATGTGTCTATGTGGAGGAATGCGTTCAAATATTTTTTACATTCTGGAATTCAACTGCGACCACCATCCATTAAGATTATGTCATTTGTTATTATCGTTTAATTATTTGGTTTCAAGTACACTTCAGATCACTTAAGTGGGACATGAAGGGACCGAAATGTTTACTCCCACTTAAACGTACTAGGTAGTTTTCGAGAAAATTTTAACATTTAAATTTATTTACAGCAAGATCAAATGATAATTTTTAAACTAGAATTATTGGACCAAGAAAGAGGTTATAGTTGACTGATTCAATTTTGCATTCAAGTTTTGAAGAATACCATTGCGTTGGGTAGATAGCCTGATTAGAGATCACGAGATAATTTTTTCATCTGATATGGTTACCATCACGTATTTTCAAGCACTGCTGATTCTTCACCCATGCTTTAGTTACTTCATAGTCAGCGTCTCCATTCTCCCCCCTGAGTTTAATAAAGAATATATTTTTTTAATTTGCAGAACCACCCATATCTTCTACTCTTTGTATCCAAAGGTTGCGGCGAAAACCAGAACTTGAACCGTATCACTATAGGCTAGGAGCATTCAAAAATGGCCATTAATCGGTTGTTTACGGAATCTAGTACCCTCATCTAATAACACATACAAGATTAACCAATTGTCCCACATAACCGGATTTCCTACTGAACAGGATCCACTTTAGTGATCTTAAGTGTATACAGATATACTGGATACGTCAAAGAATCTTCAAGTCTTTGCATTATGATCTGACGATTCTTGTCATCTCAAATTAAATGCAGTTATAATTTTTGAAATCTCTTGTAGTATTTGGGATTCAATCACTTCAAAGCGGTGTTTAAAGCAAAACTTTTTCTTCAGCTCTAAACGAATTTTTTGTTTCTTTATGCATAAAATTGATTCTGATTTCAAAGGTGACAATTAAGGCAAAGTGCACAATATTTTCGAGTTTATAAGATATTCATTAGACGACATCCTTATTTTCCTTATACAGTGCATTTTCTAACTTAATTCTTTGTACAAACAACAAAATATTAAAATTACAACCATTAATGTATGAATTATTGAAATTCCAATTCACTCGTTTGATTAAAAATGGTTTTCAAATTTGCCAAAGGTCTTCCTCGTGCACAATAATTTGACTTCATTCCCTTTATGATTTTTTTTAGAAATTGCTCCCGCAGGAGCAATAGGATACAGTACGTCATTCCGTCATACAGTTCTAACTACATTCCATTATTTAGAGGACTCCGTAGGATAAATAAATATGGTCTAGCAATTCTAAATATGAAACTACAAAATCATTTTCTTGAAACCATCTGCTGGAAATTAAGTATAATGGATTCGTACTAATTGCTTTTAACTCACCATTGCTCAAATTCTCTATTTCATACACATACAATGTTATTGTCACCAAGAAATTGTTTATGAGAACAACTCTTTACCTCAATCACACATACAAAGCAACGACAACGACAGCGCTTTGACTGAATAATGGAAGCGGATGCACAATTAATTGCAATTGTATGACGTGACGACCATTAACTGCGAACACGATGTTAGCTATTAGACAGCATCAAAGCAATCTACACATACACAATAATATTGTAATGTAAGCTTTCTAGCCTTTGTGACGATGGTTTTGCCTTTGCTGTTCTTAAATGAACAATAAAACGGAAGATCGAATTTGGGCTTGGACGGAGAGCCTCATTGTCAGAATTAAATGGTTTGAACTGGAAGATTCAGTGGAGCAGCTCATGTAGGAAATTGGAAAGCAAGAAGAAAGGATTCCAATAATAGCTCCTCATATATACAAATACGTTAGTGTACTGTAACAAAGTAAACCTGACAATTACAAATTCCTTCGCTGGAAGGAATTTGTTTGTTTTGAATTTGAAGATTCTTCTCGCTCGCTTCCTAAGAGCTCAAGAGCACACCGAGAAAAATCTCCACCGTAATTGAATCCTACAAATACGAAAACGACCTTTACGTGCACCAACACCTAAGTGAGCATAGACAAATCTACTCGAAGTCAAGCGACTGATACTAAAAGTGGATTTATAGTATTCTTTAGTATTATCCATTGTACGCTTTTCTGAGTCTATGTATCAATTGTTGCTTTAAACTGAAAGTTTAATAAACGGACGATTTTCTTGATGCAGGAATAATCCAGGTAATACCTGCACGATTTTTTAATGTCTCCTTCCTATCCTGTATACTGGTTATACAGCAGCGACATTCATTTGCGTTGTATGTATTATAACGGAATTGGATTTACCGTGACATGAATACCACTATGTAGTGCAAAGTACAAACATTTATGGCCTAGCCGTGCAATAACAAGTGGAGCTACTTATTGTTAGGTACTGACTCTGATGAAGCGTAGCAGCAGAGATGACAGGAGCCGAATGTTCCTTTGAACTATTTATGAAAGAAGGTGAAGGAGAATCATATATTGTGACAGCAGCTGGGTTAGACCAACGATTGGATGCAATTTGTGGGCATGACTCAATATGGACAGGTGTAAGTTATTTCGATAAAAGGTCGCTCCATATGCACTTAAATCACAAACAGTAAAATAAAAAGTAATTATGTGCACTGCATAGGTAGGGCACAAGTACATACTACATACAAGTGAGGTATGCACACATTTCATTTGGCGAGAAAATTATTTGCTACTTCACTTCACTCATTCATACCTTTTAGTATACAATATCCGTAACGTAGAAATGTAGTTAATTGCTCAAAATGTGTAACCATATGTAATAATATGTTGAAATGGTTCATGTTATGTTCAACTTCATTTCTAAACTTATCTCGTACGTAAGACAGCTTTCGGGGAAATGATGTATTGGGAAGGGAACCAAAGAGAAACCGGTTTACCCGACAGACTCTAACTGGACTCCTTCATCATCCTTTGGCACTCTGATAGACTCTTCGCTTCGCCCACACTTCGTCAATAGTTCTGCACAGGGTTTATCCCATTCCACCATTCAATTTCCCATTCCACTGGGAAATAGTGGGAAAATAGGAAATACTGGGGAATTATATCCGACTACAGTGTGTATAGACCATAAATCGATCATTGATTGTATCATCGAATCATATTTCATTATTGGATAAGTATATTTCATTTTATCATTCAATTAAAATTTTTATTGCATAAAATGGAGTTACAAGGATTTCCCCTTTTAAAGGAACACTTCGTAGTATGTATTCAAATCATTTTAATATGGTAGTACGTATTGTAGGAGATTTAGATTATAGTAATATAAAGAATAAAACTTGCATACAGAAATTCTCATTTTTACAATATTTCCCAATTTCCCATTTCGGAAAATTTTCCAACTTACCATTTTCCCCTGGTTCCTCACATTTTATTAAGGAAGCACATTACAGTATTCGCTAGTATGGGACATCAATCTATTATGCATACAATATATTAATAGAGGTGGTAGAATGCAGGGTGTTCATGCATATTGGCGGCAACTCATTTAAGAGAAAATTGTTTAAAGGGTTTACCGCAAGCTCTACTGGCTAGAATATATGTATCTGTTCTTCGAAATCAGAAGTGAGTGGCCATCCAAAAATGCCCAGGAATGCCCAGACAAATTCCCAACCCAAGGGCTGGGCTGAGCTGGGCATTTTACAGTCAATGCTCACTGCCCATTCGCCAATATTGTAGTTTTTTTGAGACATTAAGCCTATCTTCCTTTTATTATCACAATTACTAATTTCAACATTTTTTCTTGCTTTTTGCTAGTTTTTCTTTGAATTAGTTAATATTTACGTTTTTTAATCTATTTTGCAACACTTGATACAACATTCACATACTTTCTTTCCAAAATGCGATTTACTTATTTACTCATTTTAAGCTAATGCAAACGAAGAAATTTCGGTCTTACGGCTGAATTTATGATTCCCATGATCGTAAAATTTGATCGAACCCCCTTAACTCAGCCCCTATCCATAGAAATTTTTGGGCTCCGGGAAATTTTAGTGGAGACTATGGGCAGTGGGAATTTTAGTGGTGTCAATGGGCAGGGAGCATTTTTTAGTGGTGTCAATGGGCAGTGGGCATTTTTGGTAAAACCAATTCCATGGTGGGCATTTCTAAAATCAATGCCCATTCCTCTCTGCTCGAAAGCACCTCAACGATACTTTGTTTGGGTTTGTTCGAATTTGTCTGCACAAAGAATCTATAATATTGGCACCGTGAATGCGTGGGAGTGTACCCAATGTGTATGTGACTGTAGAGGGATGAGGTTCCAACTCCAACTAACGCTTATCGATGTTATCAGGCATTAGGGTTCCCTGGAAACTAAGGTGTTGTCATTTTCACTGGCGTTTGCTTGAAAAGCACTTTGTCATCAAGTAAATACAAAAAGGTAATCCTTCGAAGGTAACCACTACAAGATTACACCGTAAGGCTTTCATTAGCTGCTAATTCCCCTTCACTGCCGTTCAATGTCTGTTTGTCAGACTGAAACTGTGCTCTGCGAAAGGGTATACCTTACCTCTACCAGACTCAGACTTAATTTACAACAGCAGCCAACGACAGGTAAGAAAGGGAATTGACCAAATCATTTCGAAAAAGGCAAGCGCTACATGATGCATATAAATGATGATAAAGTAGGTTTACTGCATGCAAGAAGAATATCGGATATAAATATACAACTTGATGTAGGTTGATGCTAATTATAGGATTTATCCAAGCTGTTACTGTTTAACTCAGCTAAAAGCTTAATTCTAAAATTGAGGGCCACAGGAATAATAATTCATTTAATGTTAGGAAGTGAAAGGCGAACTGTGTTTCTTTGTGCAGGAATTTCGGTGGAATTTGTTTCAGTTCGTGCAGTGGTTCAAAATGAAAATATTACCCAGATCTGTAGAATTAGTGTTGGTAATAGGATTGTCAACAGTGGTAGCAGCGCAATTTTACAATGAAGAAGGGCAAAATAATAATGTGAAAATTCGAAGTGGTTTTGGTGGACACGGTGAAGCTGCAAAACCAAGTGAAACTGGTGATGATACAGATAGTTACCCTGATATGGGTGGAGATACATTTATGGTTAATGAAAGAAACGATAAACCGCATCATAGTAACATGATGCATGGAGGCGGACATCCTGGTATGGGAGTAGGAGATCAACCTGGAAATATGGCAGGTGGCGCATATCCTGCTAATGTGGGAGGAGGGGGACACCACAGCGCAATGAGCGGTGGGGAGTCGTACGGAGGTGGCGGAGGGGAAACACACAGCCAAGGAGGAGGAGCTTATGGAGGTGGCCAAGGAGGGAGTCACGGGGGTGGGGCATACAGAGGAAGTTCCCAAGTAGCAGCTTATGGAATGGGTCATGAGGGAGGAGCAAATGGAGGTAACCACGGGGCAGAGGCATATGGAGCGAGTCATTATGGGGGAGCAACCGAAGGTTACCACGGAGGAGGGGCATACGGAGCTGAAGGAGGGGCATACGGCGGTGAGGCTGGAGCGGCTTACGGTGGAGGTGGGCCTTACGGTGATGGAGGAGCTCCGTATGGAAATCCTGGAGGTCCAGCAGGTTTTCCACCCCCTCCATTTGGATATGGTCCACTCTGGGTAAATAAGTTATTATCGATAATCTTACATATGTGAACAAGTACTTAAGTGTGCAATGAGAATTTATTGAACAACAGGGCAATCCATGGTTTGGACTCGGAAACGGACTCGAAGGAGTTGTGATCGTTGTAGTTGGGTCAGTACTCTTCGTCATTGTGTTTGTTGTGATAATCGACTTTATAAAATGGTGCGGAAACTTGGCATTCGATGTAAAAGACGTTTGGTTGGAACATAAACCACCACAAAAACCATTACACAAACCGCCATTAGTTCTTAAAGAGGAATCATCAAGACAACTCAGTATGCACTGGGACACTATTTCGCATGTTCTCATTGCCGTTCTGGATGCTATAGATAAGTACGATACTGGAGGTTATAAAAAAATTAACCAAAATAGAGACAAAACCAATAATTCGCCTACTGCTGCTGGGAAAAGAAAGCAAGCAAACCCACACTAATTTAATTGTATACAACACACAATTGTAGTTTTGGTATTCAACACAAATACATAATCTTTGTAATACATAAAGTATAAATGCATGCAATTATGCGTCTGTTATTCCATGCATTCGGTTGTTTAAGACTTGTGTATTACAGCATACTTGTATTATCTTGCTTCGTTTATATGGGCCATTGAAAATGTAAAGGGAATTGCTGGCCAATTTTATAGGAACCTTTCCTTTATTTCTGTTTGTACCTATAACCTACTTATAATTATTTATTGAAAAATTAATTGGAACTGGTATATCGTTTGTTGCACATTAAGTAAAAACAATGTATACACCACAATTGACAGCTGACAGCGTATATTAAATATAGAAAAGTAAAACCATGATTCATTGTGAACTACGGGGTGCGCATGCAGGTTACAGTCTCTTTTACCGCTCCTCTGGTGCATCTCAACATCGGAGCAGGCATAAAAATCTCATCAAATAAATAAAAACTTTCACCGTCACTCTCGATTCATTATGCGATGTGAAATATTCATATATTTACAAGGAAATTGCGACAGCAACGTCCATATCGTAAAAATATCTTACGCTTTAAAGAAGGTAGTATCAGCTTTGTGGGTTGTAGTTCTGAAATTGCAAAAGATGGATACTCACGAGTCCAAAGCCACCTCTCAGTTTATTCGCATCTGTTAATACAGCTAGTAACCATGCAGTTGATAGTTACTTCAACTATTTCAGTGTTTCGTAAATTACACTTTTCGGATGTTAATCCCAGTCAAGTGGAATTAATTAGCATATAACTGGAATCAACTCAGAATACATGCAATATTTAAATTAACTGAAACTGTCAATTTGTTCCCACATAGATAAAAAAGTTGGGCCATGGGTTTTCACTTCAGTGAAATAAAATGTCTTATAGGCCTCTAAAATCAGGGTGACTTGGTTAATTTTAATGCTAAAATAAAGGTAAGACAAACATTAAAATTGGACGAATTACCTAATTTAAATAATTTTGTACAGAATTCTACTACAATTTTTTTACAAGCAACTGGAATTAATCGATTAAGAGTTTTTTGGAGTTACTAACTTCAACGTTTTTGCTTTTATTTAATGCACATTCAAATTGCGTAAGCATTGCAAGATCGTTTGAACGAATTTAAAAGCAAAAATTTAATCACGAGCTCTCCCCTTGAATTATAATAGAATAAAATTTTATTTTAAATGAAATTTAAAGCTTGTAATCGGATGCAGAACGTCGATAGAGCCATCATAGTTGTTAGAATACCATGTTTTAGCGTGGTATTCCAGTTAATTAGTTAATGCCAGTTAATGCCACTTTGTGTCCTTTGGAATTTTCCAGTTAATTCCAGTTAACGCCACCAATTAATGCCAGTGGAATTATTCCACCCGAAACCCTGATTTCAAGTATTTTTAGTATTAAGTCGACCAAGTAAACGTGGCACACATAACATGTTACCGTTTCATGCTCTGATTTTTATCCCTTTCTATCATTTTCTATCAGACAATTTTTATAGAAAGTTGGCTTTTCCGGTTGAAATATTTCTACAGACACGTTTTCATGTTCATGCAGAAATACCAAAAGTACTGTCTCACTGTAAGATTCCTTATAAAACCAATACAGCATTGATCTGACTGGGAGTTTGTATCTGAATGTATTGAGTTTGAATATGTGTTATTATAACGGAATGCTGCAAAAAATCGCAAAAGTTTTCTTTGACTTCACAATGTGTTCTCTGCTAATAGTTCAGCTTTTACTTTTAGTAAGCTTCAAACTAAGATTTAAAACTCGAATAGAAAACCTTTCCATGGTGAAAGAAAATTTGTGTAGGTACTTTTACATGATATTTTTGAATTCGTAAGGGGAAAATGTGTGCGTTACGGTTCATAAAAGCTAAAGATTTACGCGTTGTTGGTAAAGCCAGAGCTTCGAGTCGTTGTGTGTGTGTACGTACTACATCTTTTCTTTGTGGATATCTTTGTGTATGCAGAATGCTAGGCTAGTCTCTTCTCCCACCCTTTGTTAATGTAGTGCAATGAAACGAAGAGTGGGCCATTCCAATAAAATACACTTACTGGAACACCGT
>JABASC010004527.1:0-11720 GCA_019776185.1 Plutomurus gul | reverse complement strand
TTTGTGTGGGGAAAGGTAATTATCGCCTTCTAGACGAATGAATTTATTAACTGTGTAAATAGTAATCTTGTATATTTCATAGTTTGGGAGTTAACAAGACCCTCCTGCAGCGAAACTCAGATGAGACAGAGGAAATTCAATGAGCCAAGTGTCAACCACTTTGCTGTTAACACTTTTAAGACAATAATTTACAAGGTGTCATGTCATGTCACTGCAGAGAGCGTTCGCCTTAATTCTAAAGAACAATTTATCATTCTGCATTGTTTTTCAAATGTCTTCAAATGTTTATTCGGCTGTGAAAACATTTCTACGCAAAAACCAAGTAAGCATCTTCTTAGCCAAATATTGCCATTTCCTTTGTAATATTTGAACTCCTTTTTCGCTTGTGTGCTCCAACTTTTTAACAACCACATAAAATTAGCGCTATGTACATATGAACGGCAAAAATTGCAATTGGCGAAACAGTTTTGTCAATAAATGCATAAACGTTCAAGATAAAGGTCATTTCTTGGCAATATCTTATGCTATTTAATAGGAAATAAAACTCTGGTTTACAGCTATGCACTTTAAAAAGTCTTGTTATGTAATACTACTTATGTACACTATTCTTGCTTATATATAGAAAGTACACACTGAGACAGAGAATTACATATGTTGCTGACAAAAGTCGTTTACATATTTACTCTTTCTGTTTCCGTCTCTGTTCGCATTTACACAGGCAATTAAGAGACTCTCAAAAAGGCAACCTGTTAAACAAACAGTGACCTTTTGCAGAAACAGAGCTCAGTTGCTTATGCAATGTGTGTGTACAAAGTAGAGGATAGAAAAATGAAAGCCAGTAATAATAATACATTCTCTCACAAGATAGAATTTAAAAACCGAACCGTGGGTAACGTGATACACAGCATAAAGATTCTACTATAGTAATTAGTGTCAAGTAACTGTTACACGTTATAAGGGTAGACACATTGAGAACGAAGACCGATAGCGGAAGTAGACAATCATTGTCAAATTAGCAATTCCCACAACTTCTGGAATTCTAATTCTCTTAATAAAATCAACTCTGCTTCTCTCTCCAATGGCAATTAGTTAACTAACCCATGAAGACCTACAGTGAAGCTTTCTGAACGAACAGATTAATAACATTTACTGGTTATTGTCAGTTTCAGGTCTTTGGCTAAAAAATGAAAACAATGTGGAACTCGTGTAAGTTTTCTTACGATTTACTACTAATTGCAAATGCAATATGTACATACAGATTAGGTATACCACCTGGAAGAGTAGTAAGTGTTATCACTTGGAACTACAGATATATCTGTACTTTACAGAAAGAGTTTGCAGTAAATTATCTATAACAAGGTGCTCAGCAACCGCATCGCACACAGAACATAGTCTTACTCTTCTCTAACAGCTCCTGCACTTTTGTTGCCTCTTACAGTAAGAAGACGCGCAAAGAAAATCTCTGGCCTGCCCATCAGAAATTACACTAATGATTGATTACAAAATATTTTCTCCCCCTTTAATTTCTGACAAGAAACTTACTTTGGTACACGTGTTGTTGTTTCTACGGTCCGGTGTCTCAAAGCATTCCGATAGTAATGAACTTTCACGACCCATCCTGCTCCCCAAAATCTCTGTCTCGTGTCTGCACTGGCTGGATGATGGAATCGAGTGCTGTTAAGTTCGTGAGAGTAGAAAACACAGAATAACCTCGCAAGGCCAAATGAAACTTAATTGGTTGGTGCACAGAGAAGAGCTGCTGTTGATGCACGCACAATTGGTTCAATCGTATTCAAGTCTGACAAGAAAACAGAAAAACTCTACTTGTTATTCTTCTGACGGAGCAAAGACAAGACTTCAGTGGCACACACAACCCAACCGATGATTTCATCCACTCTAAATTATTAACTACATATGATTTAGCCGTTGTAGCCCGTTTACAACAACAGCACACTTGGTCAAGGCAGGTGGGGAGTGTAGATACTCACTCGATCAGCTAAGTCAGTAATTAATTGTAACACGGAGAACAAACTCCTATTGACTTCCTCTTGTAGGCTAGCTATCTGAATTAGTGCACATTTTCTTGTAAAATAAAATCCACTTTAGAAAAATTAAATTCGAATTTTTTCAAAAATAAATTCTGTCTTGAGGAAAATCCTTAAAGTCAACATAGTATTGGAATTGTTTGGGAGATGATTGAGATTTGATGCGTTTTGGGTGATGTCGATGGGTAGACTGAACTTGAGACTTGTGTGTGAGACTCTTGAAATATAAAATAATAGGGGCAGTCAGTTTAGTGCAGTGCACAGAATCTACGAGTCAACTTATAGTTACAGAGTAGATGCAGACACAATCTCTCTATACTCTCACCTCACTTCACTCACACCAACCACCACCAGTAGTCTCAATCTGCTTAGTTAGTGTAATCTCACATACCACCACACCACCACCACCATACCACCACTATACAGCCTAGCACACAGTCAGCAGGTTTAAGTGTGTGATTTCTTTCCGTCAGATGAGACATAGTAATACTTACTGCATGTGGCAAGAAGGCAAGAAGAGGATAGAACTTACCTTCACACAACAAACAGCACAAAGTACACAAAGGTATTGTGATTTTATTGTAAACTGTTTGATACTTATATATACAGTGTTGTGTTATAGGAATACATACATACCTGGTATATTGTACATAGGAGTGCATTGTGGGCGATGGCATTGGCAAGGTAAACTGAATTCGAGTACAAATCAAATTGGAAATGTAATGCAAGCCACAGGTAAATCTCGAGTGGGTTGTAAAGCAAAGAAGAAGAAGAGAAGAGAAGGAGTCGAGAGGAGAGAGAAAGAAAATAAACAAGTAAAGAAGAGTTATATAGCACCCAAATGATAATGATCCTATCATTCAATCCAACACTGATGCACACAGTGCACACTGATGAATGAATAATACATTAGCATGATAAATGCTCTGAAATACATTGTAGTGGTTCATCTCTGGAGAGAATGCATAAAAACCAATGGTAATGCAGGCGACAAGCAAACAGCAATGAAATTACAATGGTAAATAGTAGGGAGAAAAGAAAGGGATGAGATTTGAATGCCAGTTATTTTTCAGCAGTCGAGTCGTGGATTTAAGCAGGATTTCGTTAATCCCATTTTTTAGATAAAATCCAATCACAGTGGGATTAATTACTGTGATTAAATGTGATGGGATTCTTATCCCTTATAACATATAGATCGCATTAATCACACCAAGCTTTAAAAGTTTTAAAACATTTTTTCACAGTAATTAATCACACTGTAATGATCACACCCGAAACCCTTGATACAAGTTCCCTGCTTCTTCGAGAAAAGATTCTCGGGTGGTTTACACGCGTTACTATTTTACTGTCTTTGCTGTAAAGGCTTCACTGTGCTCTGTTGGAGAACGAAGGCGATTTATATTTGGTTTAGCTAAGTACACAGAGAAAAATGAAGGAGAGACAGAGAGACTGGCTCGTTCAGAGATGAGATGAGCAAGATGATGATGATGATGAGGATGAGATGATGAAGGCCGTTAGTTTTCCAAGTGTAAAAAGTTGGGCAGTGGAACATGAATTTTTTTCTCTTCTCATCAGCTTTACGTTGCTCGTTGGGCTTTAAGCCTGTTGATTCCAATTTGACTCTCTTCTCTGTGTGTGCCTGTGTCTCTATGTATTCTATGTACAGGCATATGCGGTGCTGGTATTTTCCAAACTCGCACACCTCCACCCTAACAATAACCATCTACTATTATTGCCACATGATGACTTGAATACGTCTCTTCTCTAGGTTTCTATTATCGAGAGAAAGAAATTCGTCACTTCAATCTAACGCAATGATTCTTCACTATAGTTGACTATAAGACCTATATAGTCTTATATATCCTTATAGGTGTATTTGTATGTATGCCAGAGTCTGTGGTTTGGATTGCTACATTTATTGCCTTTACATTAGATTCTCTATAGAGAATAGTGTGTGCTTGTAATGTCAAAGCCGACCAAACAAAACAAGACAACACACTCAACTTGTCAAACTAATAAACGCAATGCATATATTATTGTGTGAGAGCAGTCGTGTAGTCGTGTCTCAGTCGACTCGGCAAATTCGAGACTATTTGCATTCTTCTGTGTGTGGCGTTTGTCGAACAGCACAAGTTGAACCTTTCTATTTAATAGTTAACGTGTAGATGGTTTTTTTTCTTGCCATTGAATGACACACAGCGTGGCAATGAAATTGGAAAGGCAGGATTAAGACTTTACGTACGGTGACATTCCTATTAAGAAGCTAATCAATGAGCTAAAGGCTTAATATCATGTATTATAATATAAGGATTTAATTACTGGATCGTTGACAAAACGTCCTTTGCTTTACCGCTATGCACGATTAACGAGGGACATGAATTATTATTGTGACAGCAGTAGGAAATTAACACTTCAATGTAATATCTGTGCTCAATCGAACAAAAAATCATCAAACTTAATTTAAATTGTTAAAATGCAAACTCTTTTTACATACACGGCCTTTCTTCGTTTATTCATCGTCAAGTCGATAGTTGGCCGGCTTTTAGAGAAGATTTCTTTGAATTTCTGTGCATGTCTGTTCTCTGCATGTTTTATTCATGTATCAGGTAATTCAGTCGATCACGTAAATTAATAATAATTAAAATTAGCATAATCCTAGCTCTTTAACCACAGTGTACCGTAAGCACACTACTGTTTGCTCAGAAGAAGAGTTGAGGAGGTGCGTCAACTCTGAAATTAAACCGGCATCAAGTTTCCTCGCACACAATAATAATACTACAGCTAATACGAAGAAGAATTTATTATTATGCATATATGTATACATACTTATGCATAGAATAAACCTAAAGGTTAACAAGCAAACATGATTTCAGAATTTACGTTAAATTATTTCAGCAATGGACTTGTAGACGACTTGTTCTCTCTATATCGTTTTAAACGAAGAATTTCCATTGATTGGCCAAACGGGTCTGCATTTTCTAAGATTCGTTAAAATCAGGGTTTCGAGTGTGATTATCACAGCGGGATTAATTACTGTGATCAAATATTTTGATCACAGAGACGCTTGGTGTGATTAATGTGATCTATATTATAAAGGATAGTTTAATCACAGTATTTAATCCCACTGTGATAGGATTTTAACCGAAAAAGTGTTATTTACGAAACCGTTGTTAAAATACGGCACACCCTGTAGCTTTCTTCTGTATTCCTCGAACAAGACGGACAGATAGACAGACACACTATTTTAACCGAAAAAGTGTGATTTACGAAACCGTTGTTAAAATACGGCACACCCTGTAGCTTTCTTCTGTATTCCTCGAACAAGACGGACAGATAGACAGACACACATGGTCACAGAGGATTTGGCACACCGCAAAGCACAACAATGGCCAGGATCAAGCAAGAGAGACTGATTTTTTAAAATCATTCGTTCATAAGATGTTGTTCTTCTTGTGTACGTGCTCATCGTGCACATCTACTACTAAAAGTAAGTGCACCAGAGAACAGCTATATACCTACGTGCAAGTAAAGATAGAAAAACATGCAAATGTTTGTGTGACGGAGAACGAGAGAGATAATTACTTAATCTAGTGAAAATCAACTGCTGAGCAACTACAAACTCCAATGTTACAGCATAGAGCGTAAAACACGATATATAAACATGTACAGAGATAGGAAGGTGCTATATAGGAAGTTAGGTACATTTATTTTGATGTGTTCAGTTCATTATGGGAATATCTCATGAGCCAGTCAAACAGTATGAAACGGGTATATATTTATTTTGTTCGAATCGAATGCTAATGTGCACCCAGCACACACTACCCATACACTTGAGCCTATTAGAAGCTCACATGGTATAAACATAGCTGTTAAAGTGGATATTTATGTAGTGGTTGTTGTTGATATGCTGATACTCACTGTGTCAGTGTCCGTCGGACCCCATTCTTCCGGATGCATAAAATCTAGTGTTATTTTATTATTTCATCTAATGCTTTGCTTATCATTCATTAAAGATATCAAGTTCCACTTATTATTCCATTGGAAGCCACATATTCACACAATATCTCTGTGTGTGCATAAAATGTCGCTTTTTTACTTTGTATCAGCATCGCGTGTTTATCTGCGTGAAATGAAAATTCTCAAGATTTGCATATCACGACCAGTGGAAAAAAATAAATCGCAAGTGAGTATGTATTGTTTATAAATGTGTTGCAGGATATTCATTGCGGATACCAATTATGCTTATCACTCAGTCAATTCAGTTACTTTTCTGTGTTTTCTAGAAAGCTGTGTCTTTCTTGTGTGCTGGCTCATCAATTGAATTACATATTCTCCTCTGTGCGCAAAGGAAACTCTTTCGAAACAATCGTTGACATTTTTCGGTTATTCTTAGAGAAGAATATACTTTTTCTGTCGATCAAGGGTTTCTCGTGTGATTATCACAGTGGGATTAATTACTGTGATCAATGTGATCAATATGATATACCATCACATTTAATCACAAATTATTTAATCCAACTGTGATGGGGTTTTAGCTGAAAAGTGTGATTTACTTATTATGAAACCCTTGGCTATATTTACTAATAAGAGCGTTGTGCTAAACACTTAATTAGTTCTTGGTATAGCTTAACATGGGAAATCTGGTTAACTACTTATAAGGAATAGTAAAGATGTTATTATGTAACCGACAGTTGTTAATTCAATTATAAAATAGAAAGAACTCATTAAACCATAAGCATAATTATCATAGTGTACATCTCCCGGTATCTGTTTACGTGCCATTTATGATTGTCTCACTGTTTCTCTGTTTGAATGATAAATTGTTTATTTTTCGAGACAGCGAACCTTATCTAAATTTAAAGCTCTTGAAATAATTACTTGCACATTTGCATTGCATGTGTAAGCAGTGTGGTTGCACAAGTAATTTTATTATGTATAAGATATTTGTTACCGAGCTGCAATTTTAGCTGCTTAGCTATGGTTGGCCGTAAAACCTACAGATTTAAACCATAAAGAAGAAGACTTTGTTGTACAGCACATGAAACGGGAAGTACTAGGCGTAATAACATAAGTTGTAGGATAATTGAATGAATGAATGAATGAATTACACTGGTGCGAGCACAAGAATAGAAAAAACACTCTTTGAAGTGTACAGTACTATGGGTGCTGTAAGCATTTCTCATTTTCTCCTCTGTACTACTACAATTACTAATGTAGGGTTTCGTAAATCCCACTTTTTATGCTAAAATCCCATCACAGTGGGATTAAATACAGTGATGGGATTAATTGACACTCCCTATCCCTTATAACATTCGCACGAACCGTCTATGGATACAAACGCTTAAAAACATTTGATCACAGTAATTAATCCCAGTGGAAACCCTTGTTTTCATCTTCTGCTTTGTATTCATCTACCGTAAGAATGTAATGAGGTGTAATCTAGTACCACTATTAGCATATGTATGTAAAACTACGTATTTATTGTAAACTGCTTAGCTTTGTTTATGCACCAGATATGAAATCTGCTAAATATGAGAGACGAGAGCAAAAGGGGAGTAATAAAATGCATAATTTATGAACTGCTGCTATGCACACCTCTGCACACAAAGAAACTCAATGGTCTTCGTGGCTTCTGGCTGCACATTCAAGTACCTACGCACGTTTAGTGCACAGACAATTATTATTACATCAGAACAGCTACCGTCTACCGTCTACCGCTCTACAGACTGAAATACGGTTTTCTTTGAATACTTTTAATTGCAATCCTGTTTATGTCTATGGCAGTGTTTCAGAATGTACAGGTAATTTAATGGCTAATTGAGTGTAGTGGTGCTTGCAAAGCAATTCCTCAACGAAAGCTACAAAGTATCTGTTGTAGCCACAAAGCCAGTCAACACTTAAACGTACAAACATAGCCAACCATGTAAAACGGAATAGTATACATAGAATAATAGCGTTGCAGCATCGTAGGCAAGTCAAAAGTCGATTTTTTATTTTATGACATTTTTCTCTCAAGTTAAACATGAAATTTTGCCTCAAAGTAGTTTTTCTGAAGTGAGATACATTATAAATTATTATAAGCAGGGAGATTGCGTGCGTCTGCTAAAAATCTAGGCAATAGGAAGTTGTATGAATATTTGAAAAAGCAATTTAAACGTTAACATTGGAATCCCTGATGCATTACTACTCTCAGGTGCTTCTCCCTTTATTGCTGTGATCATATCACGAATGGTGTAGTCCCGGCATAGTAATCTCAATGCATTAGAGCGAAGTGACTGACTTTTTCAACAGTTTGACTTGGAAATTCCGCTCAATCTGATCTCATACAAAAAAAACACTCTATAGAAGTAGAAAATAGACTAAATACAATTGTTACTCTCTGGTGCTTAGTTAGTTCACAGCAAAAGATTCCATTTTGTGGCTTTTTTATTGAAATTGTGATGTTATTTAAGTAGATTTTGGCTGCTGGCAATTTCGGACAAAGCTTTATTTGAGCTACTCTGTGCTTTTGTGGTCGTAAGGATGGAATTAAATGTGTTTTTACTGAAACCATTGTGGAATCATACATAATAATATGACAATGGATATCAAAAAGAAAAGTAAATCAACATTTGCCAAGGTACACTTACCTAATAGATTCTACAAACTGAATGTATGACACTTTGATGCATTAAATTATGCAAATCTGTGACGCTTAACTCAAATAGTATACAGTACAACCCAAAAGCAAGTGGCGTATGCAAGGTATGGACCCGTCGCCCCCCGGATAAAAAATATTAACATAGGAAGGATAGGAAAGGAGGTGTGGCTAAATTAACATAAAAAGGATGGGGCACCACCCCCACACACCTACCACAGACACCAACTTTGCTGTAACACATAAATCAACAGGCCGGCCTTCATAATTGAGAATTTCCATTATATTTGTGCAAAGCGCCGTCTGAAGATTCAATTGTTGTAACAGTAGATAAGCGCATATATTTATTCGATGATTAGGTGTCCAATCAATATCTTAATAATTGTGGCTACCCTTTTCTTTGCGTGCATGAAGAATGGAAATCAACCGAACCACTAAAAACATGCAGAAAGTATCGTGACGTGAAAGAAGAAGAATAAGACCACAGACACAGATTCACCAGAGAGGCGGATGCAATGCGAAGAGCACCTGCATTCCATCAATCTTGCACTGCACATGGCAATCGAAATGAAAATGACCATCTAAAGCATCGAGTATCATTGCAAAATAAATATGTGGAAAAAAGTCATTTGCGGTTATCGAAGACACTGAATCGTCAATCAATGTTGGTGTTAATTCCACCGCGATCGCCATTATCACCCAATGGGCCATCCATTAAAATCGTAATTTGGCCGTCTCATCTCAACAATAAGGAAATAACCGAGTAAAAACATCAACAAAAAATCTCTAATAGCATTTCCTAAGTAATTCCTTCCCTCTATTACTTTATATTGTACGAGGCTACGTGATTTTACAAGTGCGAATCATATGCATATACTTTTCACGTATTACTTGACTCTATAATGTATATATATAAAGGTGCACGTACATATTGTAGCGTAACAAAATGTAAAATAGCTATTGTACTTGTCTTATAGGTACGTACATGTTGCATGTGGTGGAAGATTTTTTGAATCTGTAGTTTCAACTTTGTATTGTTTTGTAGGTCGAGTGGAGCCGATCGGAGTGGAGCGAGCCAACAGACTTGTTGATGGAAAATAAAATAGCGCTCTGTGCCTCTGCCTTTAATGCTGCCTCTACGATAAGTAAAGAAGAAGAGTTTTCGACTTTTCTTCTCCTTTTTCTTATGCCGGCTGGAATGAGATTTCAATTCAATTGAAAGCACCACAGAGAGTTTATAGTCGATCGTTAGCCAAGCCAATATTTAACAACAACACAAGAAAACCTCGCTTTGTGTGACTTTAGTCTATTTTCTTGTCGACCATAAAGTAAGTAGGTGACTTGACTTCACTCTGCTGTCTCTGTATCGTGTTACACCATAGAAAATAGGCGAAAATTAGTTTTAATGTGATGCTATTATCGTGTTAAGGTGCTACCTGCTAACAGGGTTTCGTAAATCCCACTGGGATTAAATATACTGTGATTTGTGATTAATTAGCAATCCCCACTTATGAAACTTTTAAAAATATTTAATCACAGTAATTAATCCCATTGTGATAATCATAGCCGAAACCCTGCCTGATGCTACTAGTTACTTAGACAGACAGAGAGATTCGGTTGTACTTATGTACATAGATAGATTACACATGTATTTACACCTACTTATAAGAGGAGTACGAGTTGATTACTACAGCGATAGTTGTTGACTGCTTATTGTAGCATTGCTATGTATTGCAGTTGAGTAGGGAAGCAAAGCAAGGCCATAGTAGCAGAACAGCATGATATGGTAAAGCAGGGAGCCGTGGCAGCACCCAAATTCCTCACGCACTCTTGCTCCCGGTAATACAGAATGAAAAAAGGTAAGGTAACACAACAAAACCCAAACATACTTGTAATATGTTATAATGAAGGATGCACGTGTCGACAATACGTATTACCTTTTTCGTAGCATTTCTATTACACGTTGCCCAGTTTGGAAAGTTACGCATGAAGATGTCTTATCCTAAAATATCCGCACTACCTTATTTACTTTTTACATGGTGTGAGTATGGTATCACATTCAGAACACGTGCATAACCTATTATACCATTGGTGACTATATAGGAGCTCACTAGCAACAGAACTCAATCATTGAACCGGGATCCGTCGTCTTCACTTCAATTCAAGTCTGTCTTTTTAAAAGTTTATCATTCTACTATAATCTCCTTTATATAAGCCACAAGCATAAGCAGAGGGAGATTATGTATACGTAAATTGTATATACCATATAAGAGAGAAAAAAATTCCATATCGATTTCCGATGGTATTATATATTCTATATAGTATTAAGTAGTAAAGGATTATTTTGCTGCGTAGAATAACAGTTAAAAGCCCTGAAGGGATGGGGTTCCACATTTCGACTAATCCACCGTGAAGCATTGAAATTGTGAATTTTTGAATGAATGCATTAGAAAATTGACATTTGGCATTTAGTGCTCATTGTAGGAGAAGAAAAGGTGAGAATGTTTTCAAAAAGCAATTCGAATGTGTACTGCACATAAAAAGTAGGTAGGACCGTATTTTCATTATCTGTATGCAAATATTTATGTGTAACGTTTTCCTTTGGGAATGTACTTTACTGATGTATACAGTTTGCAAATTGCAAAGCTTTGCTAGTTATGGTAGAGAATCAATTTTGCACGCTTATCATTCATAAGATGATTTACCTAATACATAATCTTATTCACTGTGTTGTCGTTTAAAGAGTGTAATATTATAGCGCCTATTTCGTATGGTTAGGCTTTTAGTGTGTTAACGATAATTTTTCATCTATTTAAATTATGTGTGCATTGTTTTGGTCGACTGAGTAAGTAAACTCACCTGTCTACAACAATGAGAAAAGGTGTAGCTGCTCTTTAGCTTGACACAGAACATAAGAAAGCTGCGTTTATGCAAACATTGCTATATAACATGTAAAATTGCAACAAAAGTGTTCCTGTGAAGATGTAACTTACCTAGGATAGGATTTTAGTGTTATTTCCCCCATTTTACATCCCAGA
>JABASC010004526.1:0-11722 GCA_019776185.1 Plutomurus gul | reverse complement strand
TTGGACCGGCGTGGTTCGTGCGAACACTAATGTTGGCTGTGCATGCAATGGGATTGTTCATATTCGCCGTGTATTTTGCGTGGGATTCGTTTTTCTGTCGCAACATCACTAATAGGACAGTAGGTAACAACGAATAAAGTTTACTCGTGAATTTTTTCGTATTTCCTTCCTTTGTTGTATAGACAACTCTTTTTGCATTGCATGGCCACATCTGTCATTGATTTGTTTCTGTTGTAGTAAGTCTCCTTAAGGCCACGGAGATAGAATTCCATGAGTACTGGTTTCACCAAACCTTAGTGGACGTAGACGAGTATGGACCGATGCAAAGAAAATTGGAACTGTACGCGTGGAAAGCTGTCTTTTTAATGAGCCCTTGGGTGAGAATCCAGAAGACAGATTTTCTATATTCTTACTTATTTACGTCTGTTTGTAAGACATGAAAAGTATTAGTAATTTGCTTTAATTACGTTTTCTCTAGATTTTGCTCAAGATAAATCTAAAGGATATTGGATGGGTGTGCAGTAATGTTGTGAATATATTATTTTTAGCTATGTTTGGATATCTGCTAATTATTTTTATTCGTGCTGGAGGCAGCAAGTGGCACTCTCTAACTTACATGCCCCTTCGGTTGGTACTGACTCCGAACTGGCAGGCCATGTTGAATGGATCCGCTTGGATGGATGCTGGTTACTACGCTATCAGGAGTTTAGCCTTGGGAACCTTAATTCATCCATACTTGGGATCTAAATCCTTTTACCATTACCATTCTCATAGGTGCTGCTTAACAATAATTTGATGAACATTTTTTACATTATTTTTGATGCATTGTCATTTTAAATCTTATTAATGCCACCTTTTTCATTTTAAAGTTTAAAACTTTCCCAGAACAACAAACATAACTTAAAGTTCGAAAATTGTACTTATAATTAATTCTTGTCTAGGGATGGAATGTTTGTCATTATTTTCACATTTTTGTGGAACGCGATAATGGCATTGGGGGCTTTGATGTGGCTGGGCTACATTGGAATAAATCCGGAACAAATTAAAATCGCTTTAAAGCGAATCGATGGACTCTACGGAATCTTTCTTGTTTTGTATCTTAAACACGTTCAAGCGGAAATGACCGGATATGCAGAGCCTGATACTTTATTTTTCTTTGCCTGTTTCATATCAATCTTTGGACTTTTGAGTGAGAATCCAAAATCCAAATTCACTTTATGTGTCTAAAACGATTTAATGTGTTAAATTTTGTACTTTCTCTCGTAAAAACGTGCTACAGCGTTACTGTCTCTGATGATTTATATTATCATCCTTATCGATTGCTGCTACACGGAGTTTGGTTTTTTATTCCATAAAATTGGAATATTCGTCGTATTTTCCGTGTTTTGGGGAATACTATTGCCAAATTTTATCATAACTAGTGTAAGTTATAATATTTTGCTCTGTTGTCAAACATTTTCTGCTGAATTTGTATTTTCTCTAAGGAATTTATTCATTTGAAAAAACAGAGCGGGTTAAGAGACATCATATATTTTGATTTCTACGTGCATCGAGAGTTTGCCGTTTTTTTCATAGTAACTATTTTCTACTGTGGAGTTACTTATGGAGTCACAGCATCGAAATTGCTCTTCGACTTTGTCAATATGTTTCACTACAAAGGAGTTCAAATTCAGCGAATTAATATTCGTTTTATCAAACTCATACGAACATGCGGTTTGCTCTTTTTCGTGGTAATATTTGTAAATCTGTTTATATATTTTATTGATTTATTCCAAAACAACATTGCCAGTTTTCATAAGCATTTGTTTCTTACAGTTTGCAACGGTATCAGCCATTTTCAAACGTCCTTACCCCAATCAAGGGAATACAAAATGGGACAATCCCATACTGATCTACATAGGAAATTCAATTGCTTCCTTACCCTTGATTTCTGTGATATTTTTTGCATTTTTCTATATGATTAAAGAGAAGGTATTTAATATTTTCTTATTCACATGTACATATTTCAGCGTTTAGTGAACGTTTCTAAATGTGAGATATTTTACACAGGGATTTGTTTTTAAATGTTTGCAGAAAATTTTGAAATCGTTTCGCCCTCACAGAGACTGGTTTAAAAATAAATATCACAACAGAGTTTGTTTTCCTACATCGCACGACAAATCTATTGATACTTACACAAAGGATAACGAATTGTACTCACATTGTTCTAATACCAGCGATTCCGACTATTAACAATTTATGCAAACTGTACTGTCATGCATACACGTTTTTATTATTATCAGAAATAATTCTTTAATTAACTCTAGCAGAGGAAGGGGTTCAAAAATATTTAACAAAGATACCACTGAATTCTCCATACTTGGCACAAATAATTCTTATTTTACAAATTGCACTAAAGCGGTCTTCCATTGCACCGTCCAATTGTCATAGAAATCTCAAATGTTCATATTTCACACACAAATGGGCATCCATAAAAATTACATATACAAAAATATTGCCAATTTATGCTAAAATCCATCCAGAGTATGTTCAAAGAATACATAAATTCCTCCTATGTATAATATTGAACTCGTGAAAGGGTACAAATAAAATGGGAATCGATTACTACAAAGTTCTTGGGATATCTAAAGAAGCAACGGATCTGGAAGTTAAACACGCGTAAGTATATTCAGTCAATTCAAAAAAAGAAAAACATTTCTTTTTACGTAAAATATTCACAAAACAAACGTAATTTGATGAATTTTTTCAATGTGTGAAATTTTGTACAATGGATGCATGTGATTTTATTTACAATGTACGAATCATAATCTACAAAAGTTACATATGGCTATTTCATAATGTATTATGTATTTTGTAAAGCTATAAAGATCTTTCAATTGTGAATAATCCCCGTTACGTGAAGTCAACATTACAGCAACCGCAGGTTGACTTTTCATCGCAGGAGAACAAAGAGGCAGTCATAATATCGGAAATCAAGTCGCTGGAAGGTGTGACAAAATTTCTAAAAAGCATTAAAAAATAGCAATGCTTTCTGTAAAATTAATTTTTACTTAATTTCTCCAAAAGCTCTTCAAATGTATCACTTGCTGGGAGAAGCGTATGACGTTCTGAGTGATCCACTGTCCCGACAAATATTTGACAACTTTGGAGAAAGGGGGTTGAAGGAGGGTCTTCCCGGTCCAAATGGATTCATTCCTCCGTACGCGTATCACGGTGACCCCGACCGAACATTTAGGTAATGTGCATTCTGGTAAACGAGCTTAAAAAATTATTATGTTCAAGTAAAAGGAAATTTTGGGCATTGTTAAAAATTGTAAACAATTTGATTTTGCAGAGAATTCTTTGGCAATGAGAATCCATACACGGAGATGGTAAATATGTCGTGCGGTCCTTTTGAGGATAATTTCAATTTTTCCGGTAAGGCTTTTCGGCCAAGACAGCCTCCAATTTACCGTGACCTTTGGGTCACTCTTGAAGAGCTGTATGCTGGTTGTGTCAAAAAGGTCATGATTTCCAAGAAGGTTTTGCTCAAGGATGGTTTAAATACTGAAATTGAAACGAAAGTTCTTACTATTCCCATTGCACCCGGGACGCTCACTGGCCAAGAATTTAATTTCCCCAATGAGGGCGACCAAGGAGTGCAATTTCAACCGGCCGATGTCACTTTCGTTATTCGCGAGTTGAAACACGAATTTTTCACTAGAGAAGGAATTAATCTTATTCAAACGGCTAATATCACGCTAACAGAGGCTCTCACCGGAACCTCCGTGCCGATTCGAGCTTTGAATAAGCGTTCCTTCAAAGTCTCAGTTGTTCACATTGTTGAGCCTGGCTACGAAAAAATTGTCAAGGGAGAAGGATTTCCCATAGTTGATGAACCAGGTGGTGGATTAAATACATGCATTCTACAATTCATATAAAATTGTACAAGATTTTTCAGAATGTGACTTTGAATTTTGAATAATATTTTCATTTGGGGATTTTTAGGTCGTAGAGGGGATTTGATTATTCGATTCAATGTTAAATTTCCCAATGTGGTTACGCAATCGCAGAAAGCAATTTTGAGATCCGTACTCGTGGTCAACTAGTGTTGATGGTCAAAAGAGCTGCTATGAAAGACCTACACCTATAAGCCTTAAGCTGAACAAAGATATTGTTTGCCTTGGAGAGACCACTAATGCCAATGAAGATGACTGAATTCTCCTTGCTCTCTACCATAATATAATTGCTGGACCAACATGAAAACACTGGATGCAAAGAAGCTATTTAATAAGAATTCTGGATTTTTAAATATAATTATGACCCGTATGGAGTTTAAAACTTTAATATTTACTTAGCATTAATATTTAAAAATATTAATATCAGTCCGTCTCAACTTCCCCACTATCACAATTTTCTACATAGGGATTTATATTCAGATTCTTAATTCCTGCCTATACTATGGTAGTATTTCCAAACTATGATAAATAACCATAGAAGGATTAGTGAGTTTATACAGCAAATAAACTTCAATGCGTCTAAAAGGAAAACCATGCAAATAAATATGTCGTAAATGATAGTGGATTAAAAATGACTTCTTTTATTCACTAAGCTACTTAACTCAATTATGTAATATTTATATATATGAAGCACGCAGTATTGAAAGACGTACAACGACTTTCTCGGAAGAGGTAACCTATATTTTACTGATACGAGCGTAGACAACATTACGTAATTATGCAGTTATTAAATTTGGTTCTGCTTATTATTTAAATGGGTATTAAAATACAAATACTTCTGTAAGAATGCAGTTGCATGCATCACCACACCCAAACATATCATAATTTTAAAACTAAATAATAACTGTCAACATTAAACTAAGTATTAGATTTTTCACAAATATTGTACACCCGATCAAATATGTGTTGTGGTGACCTAAAGCAGGAGAGTATTAAGGATAAATTAGAAAATATACTTGGAACTTTGAAAACACTTAGAAAGATATGCAGAGTAATTGCCCTAATGGACGCTGTAAGTTAAAAATTATATATCCATTTACTATACACTATAATGGGGTGGTTATTATGTAACACTTGACACTGCTATTCCGTATTCGAAATTCAACTTATCATTTATATTCAATAATTAAAATTATAATAATTGAACTAAAAAAATTGCAATTTTCTAATTTTACAAGTATTACTTCGTTAGATTTTTGGACTTATGTTTCTTATCATACTCATTACAAGACGGCTTATAAAGGCTGCAGATCACCCTCAACCTTATTCCGGTAAAAAATATCAACTTTACAAAAATGAGGTATTTAGTTGTGAGCGAAAATGTGTTGAGAACTTTTTCTGTCTATTACAGTTGCTGACTTGGTGAAAATAGCTCTACTCTGTGTTCTAGGTTTGCAAATGGTTTTTGCATTAATGCTTTACGAAGGAGCCCGAAGGGTACTTAATATTAATTTCTGAGAAATGTGTTGATATTATGAAATTACTGAAACAAAATTCAACTGTTCTCCATTTAAATCTGTTTAGGGAGTACTGTGTTTAATAAAAGCATGGCTGGTGTTCACACTTGGTCGAATAGTGATTACATTATCGGTGCTAACGACCTTGACAGCTCGTGGTAACAAAGAAATAAGTTTCTCATTCGGGTTGGAAATCGCTGTGTCCGCCTTCCAGCTTGTCGAAGCCATATTTATACTTGCATTTCACAAACAAGCAAAGAAGGCTGAAAAAGTGCGTGCCAATGAACTCCCAGTCAGAGATAACTACTGGATGGATATGGATGATTTAAAGGACATTCGTTGTACCTACTACCCCAGTGCCGCAGTTACACCTGAGATCATGTGCACGGAACCTAATTCGGATCCTAAAGAAAATTCCAGGGATACTGCGGTGTATGTGTGAATACATGCAAATACATAGAACTACGGGAAACAACAAACTTGTTCGTGCTCAATCGTTCCAACAATAACAAGTATAGAGGTGCTCTGTCGTGTCGTATCTATTGGCTCGTGTATCGTACGTGTTGTACATTATGATTTGTTATTGCTAATTGAAAAATATTGTTTTATTTAGTTATGTTCTAGTTTGAGAGTTTCCAATATTATTTCAACTAAAGACTTTTGCCCATTTTACCAGAAAATAGAGTGCTTCATAGATCGTTTCTACACTATAATCATAGAAACTGCTTCAGGTAGTAATTATTTCATTACGTAATATAATTTCTCGGAAATTTCAGTAACAGTCATTTTTTGTGATAATAATAATACCAGAGACACTCATGTGTAGATATTTGTGGTGAATTATTATGTATATAATATCGAAATACCAATAATACATTTTCTATTCGTCTCAATTTGTTGCCTACTGACTTCCTGCATTCGATTTTTCATCTCTGTCGTTTGTAGTCCTCGTTGATTAATATTGAAATTGGGACATTACACATTGTTACGATGTACGTTACCTTGTAATGACGTTACTCATTGTTTTTATATGTTTGCCTGTCCCCATATTCAGATTTTCTCTCTGTTCCTACATAATATGTATTACTACTGGTTCAGTTTGGTAATGGCAGGTAACTCAATCCACCGAGTTCAATACATAATAATAATACATGTACGTGCGTTCGTAGACATGAAACCTTCGAATGCTTTTCAGAGTCAACGAATACGTAACTATACATATATCTGAACCATACTATGAAATTATATTAAAATTCGTAAGTTTATGTGTAAGTAGGATGCACGAATACAACCAGATACATAGATGGAAATCTTATTCGTAAGTTGATTGTCTCTTCGTAAACTATATACATATCAAGGATTCAGCAAGTGATTTAAGTAGAATGATCTGGAAAAAAATGCTTTTTGCTTTTTAAAATCTTTTTTGGCTACCCATAAAAATGAAAAACATACCTTATTAGTTTATGTTACCCACAAAATTTAGAAAAGGTATAACTGTTTGCTCCTTTCTGCAAACCATTGTGGACCAACATCACTTGGAATATCACACTAATACTTTCTGCTTAATGTCAAAAGAATGCTAAAAAATGTGTATCCTATATTGTCAAAGCTAGCACAAGTAAATATTGCACAATCAAATATTCTTTTGCTCATTCATCGCCTTTTAGTCAGTGTAGTATCAATAAGACACTATCAGCTCACCGCAGGACACCAGATTGGAAATATCTATCTCTTTTAAAAAAAATCATTTTTACAAGGTATTTTTTCTGGCGAACCTTCTCATGTTGTGTGTGCGTATGCCATTGTATTGACAGTTATCAATTTGTAATCAATTCAGCTACTTTATTCGTATGACAATCACAGGAAGTAGGTTTCTCGTCTTGCCATCCCTTCTCGCTTTCATTTGACATTCTCTTTCTTCCAAAATTGTACGTGACTTGTACATATTGACACATACATTATAAGGTAGTTGTGCAATTCGTCGTACATATTTTATGCACGCAAGCCAAAGAACTGACTGTCAATACCATTGGTGTCGCAAAGACCAACCACAAGTTCACTGGTGCTCCTCAATAAAAGCATGTAACTGTAATACGTGCAAATCTTGGGTCTCCAATAAATCAAGAATCGACCTGCACAAATTACATACACAAATAGGAACACAAGTTGGGTCAGGGTCTTTTCTGTTTCAATAAAGACGAAGAAGTAATCAAAAACAATTGTATAGTGTGTTTATTGTTGGTATTTATCTTCTCGGATTAGTAACACACATTTTCGATTGCTCTATTTATTCAACAGAAATAAGCTCTATTATATTTACAAGATTCATACCTCGCTTATTTTGTCAATGAAGTCAATATTTCGTGGAACCTTTACATTATAAATAAGTCAAACAGATCAATTCCGATTCTTCTCTTCCTCTTACAAAATGCTTGCTAGTACTCCTTTCATGATAATATATTGATTGAGAAAAAGGAAATCAATCGCCAATCGCTGCACATCATCCACAAGGAAAAGTAGGAACGACCTTTTCATGGAAGCAATCGCCAAGTGGGATTTTGTGCCACATGGTAGCGATTTGCTATCATTCAACAAAGGAGACATCATAAAAGTAATACAAATAAGATAATTATCTTTTCTGTAATATTTTTAATGTCATAATTGCCTTGTACAGTTGGCTGCTTTTATTTTTGGTCACATGTTTAATTGTTGATGGATTCAAATTGTTTACATACGATTCTTGTGGAAAATCTAACCAGCTATTGTCAAGAGAAGCCAACGAGACGAATTGGTATCATGGGGAGCTGAATGGAAAGGAAGGACTTGTCTCCACAAACATGATTGAAACGAAACCCAATAGCTGGTAAGTAAAAGCAAGACAATTAGTTCATTAATTTATCTTTTTACTGCACAATTACATTCATTGGAAATCAGTGGAGCTTTGGTCAGTTGGACTTGACCACTAATTCCAACAATTAAAGTCAAGAACACAAATCGATAGAATTCATACTAAATAAAGTAAATAAGTATTGTAAACTATAAAATGTCTTATTTTTTCAATCTAAGGTTTAAAATGAATTCTAATATTATGAAACTTGATCAGTGCAGTGGTGTTACTTTGTTTGCTTTAGGTACTACGGACAAATAAGCAGGAATGACGCAAAACAAATTCTTCAGCAGAGTTGTGTGAGACAATTTCTAATTAGAGAATCTTCCTCAATGGGATTTTGGTTCCTTACTTACAAGTAATTAATTACTTCACCATATATATCTGGTTAGTTCACTTTAAAGAAATTATAATTGCTGTATTAATTTAATGTGCTTCATATTCAGACCTAGCGTGGATAACGTCTGGCATTTTAGAATCTGTCGACAACCAAACGGAAAGTTCACATTCTTCACAGACGAATCAGGAAGGAGAAGGGAATTTAACTCCCTGAACGAGCTATGCTACTTTGTTAAAAGTATTTTAAACTAATGTTCTAAAGGTTTTATCTGCAACCACATGTAAAGTGCTAAAATTGTAATGGTGACATTATTTTCGGTCACCTTGAATAGTTTGAGCATTTTGACTCTTTCCCAACTAATTGAGTGTTATCAGTAGAGAACAAAGGAAATGTAAGAAATATTTAGGGTGTTTTTCCTATCTTTCCTACGTTGTTCTCTACTGATGACAGAGAAGAGTCAAAATCCTTACCGTACTCGTATAAAACTGCTATATTCAGTGTTTTGTAATTAAAATCATTGTCTATTTAATTGCAGAACACGGATGGTATTCAGCGCCTTGGTGGAGTCCAACTTTAGTGGAAGACCACGAGTTCAAGAAATCTGCTTCTAGAAGATTCAGTACTTCTTGTTGGTCTCAAAATGCATAAAAAATTGATTTTTATACCACGATGAGGAGTTATAGTTCTTAGTAATTACATAGTAAATGGTATGAAACAAAAAATCAAAGAATGTATCTTCGATTCCAATTAACCCTTGCTTTCTTTGTTTTATCAGTACCTGACATATTTAAAATTTTTACAAAAATTACGAAATGCTAACGTGGAATGAAATTGTTTACCATCATTCCATAATAAGTGGGAACGGAATAGAGATACATTCTCGCTTGAAATTCGAATCCGACAGCTGCTGCACTTCGAAGAATTCCATGTAGCAATACAAGACCAGTGTAGCCACAGCTTCTAATGTGATCCACTAATCCACCAGCCCTTGTAATCAACTTGTCGAAACTTTCCTCTTCTTTGTCTACCGTTTTGTCAATAACGGCCCACTCTGCAACTATTTCGAAAAAAAACTACATTTTGTTTCTTTCTATTGTTTATTCAGTTGAAGGAAAACGATTATTCAGAATTCTTTTGATAATAAAATACCTAATCCATCAAAAACCGGGGCAAAGTCGCTGAAGGGATAAGGGCTCGTCGGATCGGCAGAATGGTAGTGGGACAAATCGGAACTGACAACGATGGCCACGCCACCCTTTTTCGCCACAGTTGCATGTCACTGTGCAGCAGTTGAAAAAGATCTGCTCCAAATTTTAGCAATTCCGGTATCATTTTCTGAGCAGATTGCATTCGTCTTCCTGGGTGACCAATGTACACTACAGGGGGAAGATGGAAACCGGCATTTTGTGCAGCCTGTTTTATGAACCACCAAGGAATTACCTCGCCCCATCGCAGAGGAACGGCGTCGGTGCGCACCCTGAAATTACGTCCCACGCAAAAATTAATAGATGATTATTAAAAAATGTCACGTTGTGTCACAAACTAATCATCACTAATCATAGTATTAAATAATGACCCTAATCTTAGTATGTCTACAGGATTTTGCATGTCCTCCATACTTTTGGCCAGTGATTCTGAAATATCTGCTGCAATATTGAATTCTGCTTCATAATCACTCCATTCGTTGTCCCATGTGGCAGCTCCTCTAGCCTAAATTTGCCATTTGGAATTAAATTTTATAATGAACTTGTAGTACGAATATTTAAGAATTGCAACAATTACCACCATGTTTCCAAGAAAGAGAAAGCTATTTTGAAGATGAAGTCCATGTGGAGAGGATAGAATTATAATTTCTGGCTTAGAATTCACGAGTGCAGTAGCGTTTAGTTGCATTGCGTAGTGCAGTTGAATGCATTGTTCTTTGGACATTCGATTTACTGCAGGAATATTTGAAAAGTCACGAGTTTTCGGATCAAGAGTGATTGCCCCGTGGGGGAATATAAAAGCCCCTACTATTGGCATTTTTTGAAATCAGTTAATATGTACTCGTCAAAAAGGTTTAAATTTTGTGGTAATTTTGTATTCTATAAATAATTAATCAATAAAAGTTGATACATAAAAGAAAAGGAAAACAGTTTTCCGTTCAGTAATGTATAAGAACTAAAAGAGGTTTGAAGATCTGCCTCGCCCCAAAGAGATATCTTGAAGACAAATGGCTCTGTATCAATAATCAAACATACTCTACTATTAGGTGTATTTAGAATACAGTCATACACATCACACATAAATATTTAATTTAACGATAGTGGGATTTGACCTCAGAGATCCATAGATAATACCATGTGACGATGACGTATGTTTATATTACACACCAACAGTGTAAGAGCAAGCTTAAATAATAGATTATGTACTCTACTCTTACAAACAGCAATGAAGTTGGAGCCCCAGCAGATCTTGTTTATTACAAATTTGCCCAAGAAATGTGTTGATACATTTTAGCTGCCACATGTGGTATTTTGTGTAATTAACTTGACTGTTATGCTATTAGTGTCATTTATAATGATATATGTAAATTTGAAAGCGCATGTTTGTCCACTTAAGGACTTTTCTTATTTCTATTGACGCTAATTGTAAATGTGTTAAAACGCCATCAATACATTCTACTGTAGCGTCCGTTAGAATACTAGTACGCTACATTTCTACACGTACAAACGTTATCGATTTATTTAATCAGTGCAGTATTTAAACTAGTATTATATTAGTATTAGTATACTAGTATTAAGTATTATAACGTAGAACCTAATATTACGCTGTTGTACACACTTTGTGTACAACATACATACACATACTTTTACAACATTGTACTTTTCGTCCAAGACCTAACTTGCTATCTTCTTGATATTCCTTGGAAAGCGTCCCTTAGTTTGTATTTTAAACAGGCAAAGTGACAAAAGTGTAGGAATTAAACATTACTGTAACAGTTGGTGTATATATTTACATACTATATGTATGTATGCAGTATACAAAATAATGAGCTACA
>JABASC010004525.1:0-11723 GCA_019776185.1 Plutomurus gul | reverse complement strand
CGATGGCTACGACTACTTAATGAAAATAGTGGAAGGAAGTACAGGGAAATCTGAAAGCCGTTGTTGGCGCAAGAATGTAAGTGTGGATTTATGAAGTGCCACAGTGAACACTTAAATTTTCCCAAGAGTCTATTGGCATAGACTTGACTGGAATTGTCTACAAGGAGAAAAAACTGGGCAAGGCAACGTGGGAGAAAAATGCAAATGGCCACGAAAATCTTTTGCCACTTTGGCTTGGGTTGCTGGGAAAGTCATTGAAAGACTTCCGAAAAGAAATAACTTGGTCAGAGTAAAATAGGAGCTTCAAGACCCCCCACAACTCTGATATGCTTACCCCATAAATTATGACGGTTCACCATTCTATTCATTCCACTGTGTAGGCCCATCACGTTCTATGGCTTTATATTGTACACATTGCGTATATATGCATGCATAGCACATGAGAAACGGAATAGGCCGTGGCAGTAGCACAAGGGAGACGCTACTGCATCTTCCATTATACGTAAGGTTACATTTATACCGTTCTTAGTCTTTCAGTCTCACCGGACAACCTTTCTCGTCTGACTTTCATCTTCTTTTACAAATTCCGCACACATTCCTTACAAAATTCACGAGCTATTTCATTCTGCCGAATCATGCAAAAGTAATTCACTGAATTTTCTAAACATGAACTCTTCTTTGAGTGCTACGTCAATTCAAACCATAGCTCAGCAATATTTTTATGCTGAAAGCAACTGTCGTCTGAAGTCCCATAAAAAAATAAATGGAAATTTAATATGAAATGAACCTAGAAATAAATTCCTCTTCCCCTCTTTACCATCTTTCCAAGGAAATTTAACAATTTCACATTATTAGGGTCGTAGAAATGACGAATGGAACAAGGTAATTCTTTCACCAAACTGTACTCAAATGCACACTCGGATTATCTGACCAACTGCCGTGCCCACTCCCACCTTGCACATTCCCCCCCAAGAATAACAATAATTCTCAGCAGTTTACACTGCAGCTTGAGCGCTTTGTTGTTTGTTTACACTCCATTACTCTTTCTAAATTTAATTTAATCGACCCATCACAATGTCTTTTCACGTTATTTGCATGTTGGCCATGTCCATACTCCGTGTTTTCCACTGCACTCACTCACACAAACATTTCAACATCCGGGTTCTATAGAAATGCTCCCGACTTGTCAGACTGGTTAAAATATAATATATCCTTTCACCATTTATGGTAGAATATAATAAACATATATCTCTTTTCTACGTGATTCGTTCAGAAAATATTCCCAAAATTCCATTGCGGGCAACAGAAGCAGTTGTAAAGAATTTTACGCTCTATAGGAAGCAATTAAAATTTTATAAAAAAATCTTCAAAGATATCAGCTTAGATTCACTCACCAGATGGTTTTCACTTGATCTTCAATGGCTCCATTTCCAAGTCGTTCCGACGTGTCTCCATTCTGCCAAAAATAAAAGAAGAATCGACTTTACACAAACGAACCGTTATGTGGAAGGAGACAGGGTGTCACAGAGCCAATAGTACATGGCATAAAACTACCAGATGTACGAGATTGAAAATTCTGTAACGTAACTCAAGTAGTAGTACTCGTACATGTGGTATTTTCTATCCGAGACGAGAAAATGTGTCTGGAAAATATCCACGTTTATATGAAAGATAGGGGCAAAGAGGCGCAACAACCATTTACGAGGGTCTTTGCTAAAGCCTACAACAAATACATCAAAGTATCTGCTGCGAATACTCTCACAGTACCACATGACTACATGTGCCAAATATGGGTTCATTTTTAGATTTTTTAATAGTGTCACAGCTACAATGTTAGTCCTAGTTTGCATTCGAATTATATGTGTGCACTGAAAGTAAATATGTTTTCCTGTTGGCTCGTCATTTCTCACAGATTTCATGAAACATTCTTTGAAATTTCAATTTTATGCAATATAATGCGGCATCTTTGTAATATCCTCCAGTATACCATATGTAGACAAAGTAAGCATCAACCAACCAGAAGCAAAGAGCTTATTTACGCATAGTCTATCTAATACTGTTTGTGGCCACATAGGCTAAGGAATTGCTTCCGTCTGCGCTGGCTTCGACGTCGTCGTCAACCATCGTCAACGAAGAACGCAATACAAATTGAGAAGATTAGAGTGATAGGATAGGCAATGGAATTTCACATGACATTTTCCACTCTTTTTGACACACAGACGATGGCATACGATACAGATATAGAATATGATAGGACAACTCTGCAGAAAACATAGCAAAACTACCACCACAATCCCATTCAGCCCACAAGCATCATTCTCCATTAGAATCATGGAAATGTGTGTCGTCGGAGCCTCCCCCCCCCAATCCCAATGATTATGTGTCGTCAACGTTTGCCCCAGGCGCACTCAACTGCGTATCCAGCAGTAAAGAAAGACAACGCAACTACCTACTACGAAATTCTAACAAGATCAACTTTCAGCGTACAATTTAAACATTTAGTCGATCAAATTAGTACACAAGTGTGTGAATTAGTGTTAAATAGGCATTTAATTAGCATTGTGATTCGAATGTGTCTGCCAAATGTGCCAAATGACCGCACTAAGCAACAGTTACGACCGTTAGAAAGAATGTAGAAAAAGAAGTCGATTGAAATCGAGAGAAAACAAGAGAGTGAAATGAGAAGAGAAAGGTAGAGCTTTAGGGCATTTTCATGTTCCCATTGTAAATTGTACACCGTCTGGCCTGGCCTGGCCTGGCAACAACAGCGGAAGGGTTAAGATGCAGGGGAACTGTAGACCACGAAGGAGAAACTCTGACTAGTGATAAAAGTTAAAGAGGGTCATTTGGCTTCTGTATGCCAGGCGTTATGGGAGCACCGAAGATATATTTCTGTGTCCAGACAAGGAGGAAACATTATCATTAGCTTTCACTCACTCATTTACTGACTGTTCACTGAAGAAAGGGTCAGCGAGGCTCGACGGGAAATCGAACCTCTTATATACACTACTATAGGTATGTATATACCAGCCTGCGTAGTATATAGCTATATTAAGGACACTATATATTTAAGTAAACGATTTCCCTTTCAAAGACACAGCACCACCACCACAGCATTGGCTGTTGTTCCTGTAACACGAGAAATTCAACGAATCTCAATTGAATCCTTTTCAAATGTAACTAAACTTGTGTGGAACATAACCCGAGCTTATTTCGACTTGGGGAGCGAGAAAGATATTGTGTCTATAAGAACACTGCAAAAGCATTCCATAAATATTACTTGTAAACAGCTCTCAGACAGCCGGGTAGGCTTCAGTGCGTGGAATTACCCGTAATGGGCATCAGCTGTTCACAATTTCGTGTTGTAACTGAAGTAGCATAAATGTTGAGGTTAGCGTCAAGTCAGGAAGACGGAGGAGAGTGCAAAGGAAATCCTTGAAACGAAGGGATAACACTGTCATACCACTTTCACTCGTTGAGAGTCACATTGAACGGTCAAAACAAAGATACATGGAAAAGGTCGAAGTTGAAAACATTGACACAACAGCAGGGAAAAGAAGAATCGCCGTCCCATTATGCAAATTAAAAAGTACTTACGCAGGGATCCTGTGTTCAAACAATAAAGCCTGTGTAGGTACCGGTGTATAGGGTTCACAGAGCGGTTATAGGGTTTGTGTACACGTACATACATACACAATGTGTACATACATACTGGTAGTGTGTATATATGTATCCGTTTGTTGAAGGGCGAAGGTTGTAGGCCGACGGTGATTAAAGAGAGTAAAGGTCTAGGAGAGAAACATAAAAGAAGAATGTAACTTGCCCATTTGAAGGAGCTGGCATCACTCCCAGTCCCAGTGGTCGTCTCATCAATCTCGTCCTCATCAACATCTGACTCTGCTGCAGGCCCACTGCTACTCCCGAGATTGCTTCCATCGTTCTTTGCAGAATCCATGAAGAAGCCCAAAGCGTTGAGGTGGCTAACATTAGCATTCAGCCCCATGATGACATCTTCATCTAAATTATTACTGCCACTCGTTGGATTGATTGGGTTATTCTTTGTTCCTACTGCTCCACTTTGACCTGATATCAAACTTTTTAAACCGGATGCAGAGAAAAGACTTGCTGGAGAGGATCCAGATAATGTCCCAACAGGGGAGCCCCCAACGCCGCCTCCTCCTCCTGATGTCATACTTGGCGAGATGGCACTTTCTGAGTTCTTTAGGATACTGCTCGTCGCTGTTCCACTTGAACTTATGCTGGAGCCGCCTTTCAGCTTCTTCCCAGCACTGGTGGATGCAAGGACGCGACTCTCTGAAAACCATCGACCAATAATAATACTTTATTACTACATAGAATCATGCTTTGTTGGATGGAGCACTTTAGCAAAATGTTTAATTTACTCTGTTTCTTGTTGGACCTTCTCGAATATATATAAATAAAAAGCACTTTACTGGGAGAAGGGGACTGGTGAAAAACAGATAAGAATAGTGCCTATATCTGTTGTATGTACGGCTGTATTTATAAATTGGACTTTTGAAACATAACTCACAAAAGAATTATGGGCATGGATGTAAGCTTGCTAAAATGTTTGTGCTGTTGTGCTGATTATACGGGGTGGAGCAGTTTACGTACAGTTGCAAAGGGACAGCAAATTTATAAATTATTCGACCTAAACGAATCACGTAAAGAGTTTTGCGGTGAAATGTGAAGGAAATCTCACAAATTGGAACAAACAGTTGAAAAAAATTAGTAACTTACTACTTGATGAAGAATTCAGATTTTGAACATCCTGCGGTGGCAGCAGCTCCACAAAGTCCTCCTTTATATGATTTATCCAGCTTTCCAATTGTGTTCCCAGCTCTCGATGGACTAACCGAATTAACGTATTTAAGGCTTTCTGGATCCACAAAATGTTTGGCTTCCTTGCTCTGCAAACAGAAAATAGATACCAAAGCTCACAATTTGGATCAAGTCTAAAAATTTATTTCTTAAAGCAGATATTTCAATTATCAAATTTATTTTCATTATTTCTACACCACAAGCCATTCCAATAAAACTATACTCTGAAGCAAAAAAATTAATCAATAGTTAATTAATCAATCTTCGTTCTAAGTACGTAAGGCGGAATTAATTTTTCTTTCTGTTTGACCAGAACAGACATGTTTCTGTATACATTCACAAAATAATTGAGCATTTTAATTTAAAAAATATTAGGCAGACAGTTTGAACTTACTTTTGGGTGCGTACAGCCGGTTCTAGGACGAACCCCAATAGGTAGTACTCCTGAAAAAAATATTATAGCTACAATGTATCGTTTACCAGAAAATATGGGCCAGAAAATAACATTAATATTCATGAATATCTACGATGGCACAGAATTTGTAGCAAACGATGTTCTACTAAAGATGCGGAAAAGAAAGCGGATAAGGTCGGACGAAAGAATGCCTAATCTCAATATCACATTGCACCACATAACGTTGGAGATAGCAGCATTTAGTGGAGCCGTGGAGTGTAAAGCCAAACTCGTACCAAGCCTTCCTTTGAGTTCTGTATAGTGCATCAGTAGATTTTCCTCTCTGTATACGACTCCAGTAGCTGAATGTGCAAAGTGCAAAAAGCTCAGTGATTTGTTTATGGAGCAGGTGGATTGAGTTGCTCAAATGCCATGAAAAGCCACGTTGCATTTCGATTGAACCAAACCAGGATTACAGATTTATAACAATGTGGCCAAATATTTACAGGCCCACAGTGTAGCTGCATCAGGAATTTAATAATTATTAGGTAGACCATTATTAGCAATTATTAGCCACACAATGATCAAATATTTGTATCAATTAATGAAGTACTTTATCTGCTATAGGAAAGCATTATATTGTATTGCATTGCCAGAGAATAGTAGTAACGTGTGACGTAATGCATTTCTGAAATGAATTCCAATTTAAAAGAAAATAGCTCGGTTGTCCTACACGAAAGATGGCAAAACCTTGAGATTAGAGCAAAAAGCGTGCAGCGGAGTAGAATACGGATGCATTTAAAGAAATGTAAGGTATCACAGTTGACTGCAGCAGTTGTGCAAAATCACAGACTCAAAGGAAAGCTTACATAACCACATGCATTTGCGTAAGAGCTCAACATATCAACAAATAAACGAGCATCTTTTGCCTCTAGAAAAACAGAAAAACATTTGTTAGAAACTCCATAAAGTTGTAGAGTGCAGCTTCTGCAAAAGATAACATAATAAGCATACAATAACGATTTTCGTGGTAGAGCTCTCTGTCAAAGGATTATATTGTTGTAGTGATTTGGGAGAAAGGCTACCTACATATTTACTTACATGAATTCAAACAGTTGAATAGCGTGATATATATATTCTTGAAAACATCGAATTCTAGAGCAAAACTAACAATAAGTAAGTCAGAGACAATATTGCAGAATGTAATGTACACTGTGGGAGTCTTGTCGAGGATAATGCACAATTAGGGCTCACAGTACGTGCTCGGATGCTCTGCCCTCAATTGTGGGTTGCTCTTAGGACGGGGTATGTCAACAAGACTAAGAAAGACTTACAACATCTACCACACAGTAGCAGAGGCAGAAAAAGGACGGAGGGAGGTCGAGAGAGAGAGAGAGAGAGAAAGCACGGGTCTCTCTCTCTCTCTCTCTCTCTCTCTAGAAGATAGTTTGCCTTGCAAATGTGGATGTACAGACATGTGTGTAATGTTGGCAGAGCTAGTATTGGCTTAGGAAAATTTTAAGTGAAGTGAAGGAAGGCTGAAGTGGCTGAGAAGAGGGGGATACGGCATGCAAGGAATGAAAGTCAACCTTGGTGAACTGAGAGGGTAGGAACGAGGAGAGACTTTGAAGGAAAGGACCAAAGGCAATGCAGACACAGAAGTAATGCAGGAAACGCTCAACAGGATCGATATTATGCATTAAGGTGTCAATAGGAAATAGGAACTTATTGGCGAAAGTGTGTGTAGGACATGAATGGATTGGAGTCACAACGATTTCTTCACTATTTCTGCATTACTTTCTATATGCTATATATAGTCTGCCTTGTCTGTCCGTCTTTTGCCTCAATTTTGGATGTGGACGGGCGTCCAGATTGTTCGCCAGCTTTCTCTTATGGACGGACTCGGCTGCCTCTCCTGTCAATACTATCCACCCTAACAAGTCCGTCAAGTCAAGTTAACTCTCCTCTTGTGTATAACTGCCTTCGCTATTATCTACCACCACCACCAACAACAACCACCGTTTGGGAAAGCCAAGAACCGATTGGGATACTCCGCCAGCAACGTTATACAATGGAGAGAACCCACATCCCACTTGGAATTCAGCGACACGAGAAATACAGGACAATAACGACGACGACAACGAAGAACTGCGGAAAAGAACGTGTAATCACACAGTATACACAAGTGCCACACGACTACTTATTCAAGTATACTTAACTCACTCAGCTATCCTTGTAAACGCTTCTTGAATTCCGACTAGAAATGGTCCCCACAAACAACCACTGCATGTTAGCATACATACTATGTACTAGTAACTGTACTTGTTATACTAAGGATATAGAGCAGGACGTTAGTTACGGACGACCAGAAAGTTAGTGATTGTGTGTGTGTGTGTCTGTGTGTGTGTGTCTGTGAAGTGGAAGTAGCTTACAGCTACTATAAACGCCGTAAAAAGTAAACGTACACAATAAAATGGAACAGAATAGATTTGGATTGAAAAGCATTCATTCAGCTTTTATAACTAGTCCATAAGCAACATCTACTTTCCACTCACCACTTCCAACACTACTTTTCATTTCTTATTCACTGTGCAGCGTACTTTTCCTGTTGGCCACTCTTCTTATTTTACTTCTTTCTGCATTCAGCCATTATTTTACTTGCCCACTCACCATCACCACCACCACCACTGCCACCACCAGAGCTCCTGCACACATTCCGCATGAATTTACCAAATTCCAGCACAGAAAAAGGACGCACAACTCACATACATAATATGTGGATGGTAAATGTTCAACTTCTGGCTATTATTGCTGTGACCATTATATATTATGACTACACTCCTTTCCTAGAGTCCATTCTGCTCCACTGCAGTGCTTCATTTCCTCGCTTCCGTATGTAAACTTTTGTGATTGTGTGTGTACGTGCACGTAGACAGTTAAAGTACCATTGATGGGACACACACATCGAAAGTCAACAGGCATTTCAAACCGACATTCTTCGGCTTTCACACTTGTTCTCAATACATTCTCCTGTCAGTTCTGCTGGTGTAGATTCGAATAGAAATCCTGAAATTGCTACAATGCTGGCTATTGGAAGTAGAGTCAGATGGCCAGACAGAAAACTTTTCAAAATCTCGTTGACGGATAAATTTCCAAAACTTTACGTAAATCCTCCGTATTTTTTTGGTTCCGGAATATATTTTTCTTTGTTCCCGTCCTATGCTACAAAATGCTCCGTCATAACTCGTTTTATTTGTTTGGAGACTTTCATTGTTCGTAGTGGCCCTCTGTGCTTTCTCCGATGAATTATTTCTACAAGCATTGGTAGTGCTGAACCGTTTTCCGTTTGACCTTAAGTTCCTTGCTCATATTTTTTCTGCCGCAAATATGATGCTTTTATTAGTTTTAGTGCTAGGAGCTTTTGGTATGTTATTTGCAGACGTTCTGTTTCTATTCTCCGAGAGTTTGTTCGCTTACTAAGATGCGTACTGGCTTTGAATAGAATTAGTACTAAGGCAAAGTAACAAACTAATAAGCTAACAAAGAAAGAACATTTTACTTTTTTCTATTCTCGTTTGGCCGGCACGGTTAATTGGATAACTTTTATTAGAGCTGGGCTACCATCGGTATTCTACCTCATTCCTAAGTTTCTCGATTATTTTCGTCCGTGCTGACGCTACACCACTCAACTTGAACACAGAGAAAACAATCAAATTGCCCAGCCCCCAACAACAGCGTCCACGAACTATCTCAGAAACATAATAGACAATTTACAGTGGTAGACTCTTGAAGAATTCTTTTCACATCCTCATATACAGACTTCTGAGACCTCAGGAAAACCTATTAGTATTCAGAGTTGTGCAATCACGGAGGCACATTTCACTTTTAAAATCTTCAACTACAAGTGTAGCAATTTCCTAATTTAACTTTATTCGCTCCACCATGCAATTAGTCGAATTAGCTGGTACACATCTGCAATTGCTAAAAGCAGGAAATATATGCAAGTTTGAGAATTACAAGCGAAACAGTAAATATTTAGTTGTCATGTGCAATAGCTACCGCAGTTTAGGTCAGAGGAGCACAGGAGTTAGGGCGAATCCCCCAAAGAACCTTAGAACATTAGCATGGAATAAAAGTTAGTTGGTGCAAATAAATAAATTAGAGAGAATGTTAAAATATGTGGACGGAGACAGCTGACTTACGATGCCGACAAGTACAGCGTAGCAGGGAGTAGGTGACTCTGAAGAATACGGTTGTTGCGATGACTGTGGATCGTGCGAAGTCGAGAGAAATGCTTTTTGCCATATCACTGAACGCTTGACTGGTACCCAGGAAGAAGATAAAGTGGCTCGGTGATGACCCCATTTGCTCAACTCGATCCTCCACCATCCATGAAACTGCGAGGCGAGCTCATTCTCCAGGTGTGAATCCACAACCAAACCCTTCAACAAGTTACAACACAAATTTACGTCATCATTAGGTCCGCTTTTCATTACTTACACAGGTGCAAAACTGTTCACAAACAATTACTTTGAATGCATTTTAATTTGTTAAAAAAATAAACCCAACTGAAATGTCAATCACTTTCACAACACAGCTTCGCAAAACGACATGTCTTCTAACTGTATATGAATTGTTCGTAATACGTATCAATAAAAAAGTAGTTCGTAGTACTCGCTGATGTGAGGACCAATGGTCATCCATTTAATTAACTTAATTAATTAACTGTATTTATCGTAGGACCCCCAACCAAAGGAATTATACAAATTGGTTTTAGTCAAATTCTTGTTTTTATGAATTTATAGTGATTTAAAATACTACAAGCTAAAGGATTTCAACTGATTCATGTTTACCAATGTACCCATTCTTCAACAAAGCCAACCTTATCTAAAATCAAGAAGACAATCGCTCTCTAAAACACTTGCCGATGTATTACCCACAGTACACCTCTACTACAGCTCAATATCATGTAACCTCGGTAAAACATGTGACATTTTTATTAAAATTTGTGATTTATTCTGGCTGCAACTACTTTTGAACCACATAGTGCAGACTACTCACCGCTCACTAATTAGAAAAACACACTCCGTTGGCACACAATTTAGAGGATCGGTGAGTGAGAATTATACATAAAGTGTTCGACTGCTGTACGTAGACCTCTTGTCTTCTTATTGTTAGTTGTAGAAGAGCATGTATACTTGCTCAACAGTTTTTGGCTCAGGAATACTCACCATATAAACAAAACCACACACGAACAAGAGTAAAAAACTTTTGACAATTGTTTAGTCTAACCGAAGCCTTATGATTGCGCCACGCACGATATTATATTAGAGAATGCATTAGGTGGAACAAAGAGCACAATTGGATGTACACATTCCCCATAGAGAAAGCAATCGATATATATGTATGTATGTATATAATGAGAACGGAAAGTAAACGTTCCTTGTGTGACCGTTCGAAAAATTAACCCTTCCATGCATCTTTTTTATTTTTCGTGAAAATACTGTGAACATTTTCACCTATCATATTATTCCAATAGTAGAAAAGTTTTGTCATGTGGGAGTATCTTAAAATCTGTAAGGAGAATCAATTTTTCCAATGAAGCTTTGGAAATGGTAATATTTGTACAAGTAGCACTTGCTCTTACCATCTTTTAATATATCGGCAATTGTGTGCAAAAAAAAGTACCAACAGTCAAGTGTTCTAAATATTGAAGTATGTGTACATAATGAAAAGTCTTCCATGAAAGTTAAAAATGCAGTCGTGTATAAAAATGATTACATAACGGTGTCCAGAGTACAAGGGAGTAGCGAGAATTTTTTCGTATAGTTTACATACAGAGTATTTTGTGGTAGCGAGTATTTATCCAACACCGGTTCACAAAACAAACAAAAACAGCTACAGGTTCATTATGCTGTTAATCAGAACATTTAATACAATTTTGAAAGGATGCGAAGTGAAAAGAACTAGGTCTTAATTTATAGTGGAGGTAGAAGAGAAAATGAGTGTGCAGATGAGAATAAGAGTAGACAACAAAACAAAACTAAAAGAGTTAAAAGCAAAGTTAAGCTAACACAATATTAGGTGGCCGATAGTGTCAGACAGAACCAAAGGAACAAGTCCGAGAAAAGTTTGCACAAAGTTTAACTCGCTGTTCATTTAGAGACCAAATGAAAAGGGAAAGCACAATGTACATACTGTAATAAAGTGCTTTTTCCGACATATTTCTCCGTCTGTATACAACATTATCTCTTTCAACATTGTAAGCATTCAGTAGACTTACAATAAGTAAAGCATCATTGAATACGTAAAAGAACTTTTAAGATCATATCGGTCTCCTCTACACTGTTCTCAACTATAAAATAGTTCTTGCACTGTGCACAACAAAAGACGACGGTGAAAGTTGTGTGCGACCGCAGTAATAAAACGAAGGTACACTTTTTACTGCAATGCATTTCAGGACACTAAAATATGTATTACATAAAGT
>JABASC010004524.1:0-11723 GCA_019776185.1 Plutomurus gul | reverse complement strand
CATCCATCCATCCAACCAACCAACCAACCAACCAATAACTATATACATACAACAACCAACGAAGAAGCAGAAGAAGAAGCAGAAGAAGAAGAAGAAGAAGAAGTGAACGGATAACAAGTCTCTTGTGATATGAACATGATGTGTTGGTAGAATCTGGTGGTGGTGGTGGTGCCGTTGATGAATATAAAAAATGGGCAAAGACAGGTAGCTGGAAAATTTGAATTTTTAATCAGACGCTGAACGATGTGAAGGTGAAAAAAACTTGTAGCTGGGCATGAGCTACATATTAATATATTATTATATACACACACACACATTACATACATGTATACATATAACACATACATCTTGTATAGTCTAGTATATATATATATAAAGTAAAACTGCATTTTCAAGTTTCTTTTATCTAAATAAATATCTGAGTACAAGTTAAATATTAGATATTACAAAATTTAGAGTTGAGTATTTAGAAATATTTGATGTATTTATATATTAAATAAATATATAAATACACGTTTAGATGAGTATTATATGTAGTTTGTGTGTAGTGTGTATGTATATTCTATGCAATAAATCTTTTTTGTTAAGGGTGAGTCAGTGTGTTGCATTTCTGTATTGGCCATAAAATATTGACAGAAAACAATGGCAAAAAGTCAACAGAAGCGGGACGGTTCACGTGCCACGCATTTTTACTCTGAATTACACCTAATGCACATTATATATTATATCCCCCGCTCTCTCTCTCTCTATTAGAATCCCTTTATTACACACACACAGACACACACAGACACACACATACAGACACATACAGATACAGATACACAGAGAGAGAGAGAGGAGAGTTGACTTTTGTGTATCATTTCGGTTGTCAATGTCTCCGTAGTCTTTCTCTCTCTGTGTGTCTCTCTCTCCATTGTTCAATTGTCCCTGGCTAATAAAGGGGAACTAAAGTGCAGTTTGTGTGTTACGATATTTTTTGCATTCAATATATATATATTGATACATAGATATATATTAGATATAGATATATAGTTGAACATAGAAATCGGGAGAATGTGTACATATCGTTTTCCTTGTTGCATTTAATCGTCTATCCTTTCCTCCTATTTATCCAACATGCTCCTCATAGCGTGTATTATAGTATATTTAGTATATATATATATATATATATATATATTGTGTGTGTATAATATATATTAGAGAGATAGATCATCCTTGGTTGGCTTTTGTAGTAAAGGGAAAAGATTGATGGGACACGTTTCGGCAGATTTATATTTTTGAGGGTGAGTAAATACACAACAGTCACTCACTAAGCTCTACATTTCCCTATCCATATCATCTATATATATCATCTATATACCATCTATATACCGTGTATACATATATATATATATTGTAAATGAGACCGGAGGACATTTCCGCACTTTTTACTCGTGACTTTCTTTTCAGGGCCAACGATTTTCAGCACCCGTCGTCACTTTTTAATCCTTTTTTTATTTTGTCAAACGAGATGCATTTTTTTCTTGATTTTTCAAATTTATTCAAATTCTAAAAAACTTATTTTCCAATTATTTATTTAATATTTATTGAATTTTGTTGATTACAAGTTGAACTTGTTCAAGTTGACAAAAGAGAAAAGGAGTTTTAGAGAAAGAGTCAAGTTGGAGAAAGTTGACTTGTTGTGGATCAATATAGTTGGACTCTCTCACTCTCTCACTCTGACTCTCTCTCTCTTTCTGACTCTGTCTGAGTCTCACTCAGTCAGTCAGTCAGTCATTCACAGAGAGTACTACAACATACATAGAACATAGAACATAGAACATTGAACAACCACAAGAAGCCACTCTTCTCTCTTTCTCTTTCTCTCTGTCTTCATTTGCATCTTCTTGGAGAAATATCGATCGCCTTCTGTTGACGACCCACCACCACAACATTTTGTAAACATTTTGTGACTGAGTGACTGACTGTGCTCTTCAGTCAATGACAGAGACAGACAAATGGTCACATTTGTTTTCTTCTTCTTATTATTATTATTCTTATTATTCTTATGATTATAGAAATCTTATAAAAATTAGAAAATGTGCACAGATTTTAAATAATTTCACCGAAAATAATTTTTTGTTGGTTGAATGCATTGTTATTGTTGTGTAGTCATAGTAGCAGTAGTCATAGTAGTCATGTATGTCTGTATGATTGTTGGAGACAAGTGTAAATCCCCTTGGGGTAATTTGAAAGCTGGACAGCTTTTCACTTGTCAAAGTGAAATTAGATTAACAAACGTGCGGGGGAACAAAGGAGTCAGTCAGAAAATAGAAACGATGATAACCCTTTCCCTTGCTTCAAAATGTCAACGAGTGCGACGTGAACTCAACCGAGTTTTCCGTCTCGCTTCATTATATTATAACATGTATATACATACATTTAGTGTATAATATATACACTATATACACTATATATATGCAAGGGTTGTGGTGGTGGTGTGTGAGATGAGTACATGGAAATGTTGGGACGCGTCAGCTCGGAATATACTCGCTTATTGGATTTTGCGGTTCGCCCTAACACTCTGCTCTCAATACACTCCAATGACGACAACCAACACCGCGACAAAGACGACAACGACAACGACCCAGACCTTACAAATCCTCCCTTTTTCTTTTTCTTCTTCTTCTTCTACTTCTTCTTCTCTTTTTACATTTTATTGAAATTAAATTTTGTGCAGAAATAAAATAATGAAGGAAATATATTAATTCATTAGTTAAATTATTTTATAGCATCATCTGTCTGTGTGTCTGTACGTCTGTCCATATGTATGTATGTATGTACATATTTATTGTTCGTTTGTAGCTGGAGGTGTAATATTTGTATTGTTATTTATTGATATAATGGATGTATTGTACATATATATATATTATATAGATGAGGGTATAGATATAGGTGTTGGTTGGTGTAGCATATGGGATGAAAGACACATCTGCTCCATTGTGTTTCTTCTTTTAGTTGGACTCTAATTGACCAACACGTAGACCTTAATTCACAATGCATACTATATATGTATATATATATATATCATGTATATATATATATCATGTGTAGTAAATGGACCACCACCCATTCCAGATGACAAATTTCTCCGGGTGCCAACTAAAAGAGTCAGCAAGCGATTCAACGACAAATGTTCTTCTTTCTATTCACAAAATCCAAAATAGAAAACCGAATGGAACAAATTGTTGATGTGGGATTAATTGGCCAACACCGCCGACACCACCATAACACACATGTGTAGTGTAGTACCTATACCTATAATATATATAATAGTATATATATATATATACAATTGATCATTTGTACATAAAAGTAGAATTGGATAAATAAAAGGAATTCTTTGAAAGGTTATGACACGGTGTCTCTGCTAATGACTCGTAAAGGCCCCCTTGACAACATTTCCGCTTGGTCAGCTCATTAAAAGTGAACCCGAGTCCCCCACTCACGGAGAAACACTTTTACTGAAATAAAAAAAGAGAAAAAAAAGAGTGTCTCTTGAGAAAGTGCTGACCCGATTTTGAGTGACTCTGCGGGAGATGAAGAGGAAGAGAGCCTAAGGACAAAAGTCGAGTGGCCCGATGATGCAATACAACCGTCGCTCCTTCACTTCAAGTCCTCCACATCATCATTGTCCATTAATGAAAAGGACTTTTACTTACTTTTCAACTTGTTCAACTATCATATCATATATATATATACATATATATACATATATACTACAGAGTGTATATATTATATAGTATTATTATAGTATATAAGAGAATAATCAGGATGCTGTGTGGAGTAGTGGAAGTAAGGAAAGCAGAAGAAGAGGAAGAAGAGGAAGAAGAAGAAGAAGAAAGAAGAAAGTGTTGGTATTCAACATTTACGTAACTCCTCATGCGCAGGGGAAATCAATGGAGGCATCTACCTTCTCTTTATTGCAGTCTGATTTGCATACAAACGAGATACAGCACAGAATATACACTCCTACATTCTAATCTGATACGCCCATCTATATACTATATATACACTATATATATATATATATACTCATAATATAATAATAATGATAATAATGATAATGAATGTGTGCCAATTTAATTGTGTTTTTAAATTTAAAAATAGAGAAATGATTATACGCATGTTTGACGTCAATTATTGATTATTATCTTTTTTATTATTTTATTTTATTTAATTCACAGATTTCAAGAACGAAACGCATCAATTAATTAATTAATTAATTAATCGTCAATCTTTTTCTATGATAATTCAATTATTGATTCTTATCTTTTTTATTATTTTATTTTATTTAATTCACAGATTTCAAGAACGAAACGCATCAATTAATTAATTAATTAATTAATCGTCAATCTTTTTCTATGATAATGAAGGGAAAAATTACGAAAAAGAAACTCTTCTTCTCGCCCCTCACATCAATTTATCTCTCCCTTTAATCTCATTTATAGTCCACTGTATATATATATATTATATAGTAGTAGTATATATATATATATATATATATATATATATATATGTGTGTGTGTAATGAAATGTATTTGAAATTAAATTGAATTCAATTAAAAGACAATTCGGTCGTAAATTTGTCAGAGAAGAGCGGATAAGAAGATTGTCTCATTTAAACTTGCACCACTATTTACAATTTACAATTCAAGTCTCTAAATAAAAGGAAACAACTTCAGGGGGAACGAAGGAACGAATGAACGAAGGAAGGAAAGGAATGAAATTTAAAGTCTTAAATAAATATAAATCTTGACTGAATGACAAATAGAACGACAATCACCAATATTTTATTATACGAAACGAACGAATATATAAATTAATTCTGTATCTATAAATAGAAAAGAAACATTTCTTTCTTGTTCCTGTTGACAATAAAAATGAAAATAAACAAGACAGAATCAAGACAATGTTCAAATTTACAACATTGTCGTCCATGAATCAATTATTTTTTCATTCATTTATTTATTCATTCATTCATTCATTGATTCATTCATTGATTCATTCAATGAACAAAATCGATGGACACAACAAATTCGGAACATTTTTGACTTCAAAAAAAAGGGAAAGAAAAGAAGAATAAAAAAGAACGTCGTTTTGGAACTAATGGATTTCCTATTGTAATTTTTGACTGGGAATGTCATCATCATCCACTAATATCACCCAATACAATATACATATACAGTATATATTATATAGTGTACATATATATATATATATTTATATACCAAGATTGGGGTTCGGACTCGTTTCACAATTGAATTAGCATTTCTGATGAGGGGAATTCTCACCGCAAATTTTACTCACATTTTCATCTTAAACTTTTACACTTAAATTTAAAAAAAACTTCATCCTAGATGAATATATATATATAGATATATAGATATATAAAGTGTGTATATAAAGTATATACTGTGTATATATTATAGGTGTGTGTGTGTGTGTGTGTGTGTGATTGGACTTGCAGATGAAGACTTTGTTCATTTGAAAATCTAATGTTAAACTCATTTCATGTTTCTCATCAGCATTTCAGTATAAAAGCATTTGGTGCGTCTTTTCCTTTACTCACAACCAACTCAACATCCTACAACCAAACATCTCAAAACGGGGCAAACAAAGACAATCTTTTGTTCTCACTCTTTTAATATTATATAATATAACAAGAATTCAAGTGATTAATATTGAAATATAGAAAATAATTTGATTTCCTTTTCTAATTTTTATTTGACAATTTGACATCAAGAAATCAGAACAATTTTTCATTTTTTTGTCTTTTATCAGGACGGTGGATTCTTATTGATTCCTTTGTGTTCTCACTCTCTCACTCGCTGCCTCACTCACTGCCTCACTCTCGACTCTCACCGCCACTCTTTGTTCATCATCAAAGTGACTGATAGGATTTCAATTTTTACCAAAGTTCCACAAAAAGTTGCACAAAAAAAGAAACATCCAAAAGTTCACTCTCTCATAATAATATATATAACACACATATATATATATATATATATATTACATAATAATAATCAACATTTGTCTCTGTGTCTGTGTATTACATTGAGGTAGACGGAGTGTGTGTTGTTGTTGTTGGTATAACACATATATATATATATATATATATATATTACATAATAATAATCAACATTTGTCTCTGTGTCTGTGTATTACATTGAGGTAGACGGAGTGTGTGTTGTTGTTGTTGGTGGCGGTGGCGGTGGTTGTAGTGACGGTGTTGTAGAGAGAGAGAGAGAGTTGTGTGTGTGTGTGTGTGTGTGGATGTTGGATGTGGATGTTGTTTGTGTAAGTGTGTAGGGGAGATAAAAGTAGATTTTTCCCCTCAAACTGATTTGCAATGCAAATTCTGTGATGCTTGCGACTTCGTGAATATTCAGTAGAAGACAAGCTCAGAACACATCCTATATACATATATATATATTTATACTATGTTATACAACTATATATACTATATACTTGAGAGAGAGAGACCGAGTTCGGAGCAAACGAACCAAAGGAACGGAATTCTGCGATCCGTAAGGAATCCCACATTCATACAAAATCATACTTATAACATGCACACATATACATATATATATATATAACATATATATAACATATATATATCATGTAACATATATATGGGAATAATAAGAATAGAGATTGGATGAGTCTCTTTTTGCAGTAAAAGTTGACTTGCAACTCTTCTTGTTGTTCCTTCCTTCCTTCCTTCCTTATTTCTTTACTTACTTAGATTCTAAGTAAGTATATGCTTACATCTTATCATCATTCATTCATTCATTCTCTCTCTCTCTCTCATCTTTGATTCTAACTCAGTCAATGACAATGACAATGACAACAATCATCATCGTCATCACAAACAAAATCATTACAAATTATCAAAATACTTTTTATTAAACTTATCAAAATCACAAACATATTCACAGACAGACAGACAGAGAGACAGACGTACAGACGCACAAATTAATGCATAATATATATAATACATATATATATATATATATTATATGATTTGATGGAAGGAGATAGTGCCTTAAATAAGAAGAGGGGACTTTAGTGACAAGGACGACTTTTGTGGTTGTTGAGTTGTCGTTGGTGGGTTGTTGTTCGAGTTGACATGATTCTGAAAGTGACAATGACAAGCGATGAAAAGTTCTTTTGTATTGAAAGGCGAGCAAGTGGAAAATTAGAAATAAACATCCACATACAACAAACATCTCTTCATCTCAATTCATCTCACTTCATCTCACTTCATCTCACAGTAGCACCAACCACCACAACCACCACCACCACCACCACCCAAGATACAACAACACGAATGGAATGAGGAGGAATAGGAGAGGAGAAAGTGAGGAGACACAAGATCAACGAGGAGGATGAGGAGGACAATTTTGACATGACAACTTTTTCCAATCTAATTAAAGAATTTTTTTTAATATTTCCCACACAAAGTTTACCAAATTTGACTTTTAAATTTTAACGGAAGCAGCCGCAGCAGCCACCACCACCACCACCACCACCAATACTTTCTCAATCTTATATGTGCTTTATTATTGGACATGTATTCGAGAAGGAAGGCAAGGCAGGCAGGCAGGCAGGCAGACAGGCAGACAGCAGGTCCACCGCTGATGCCACCAAAGGAACAGATGCTTTTCTTATATATTTATAAATAGACTATAGATTATTATTTCATAGTACATTCATAGTACATTCACATGTATAGTACTACTATCATAGTCACTCTCATAGTCTTTTTTTTCTTCTTCTTCTGTTTTAGTGCCGAGTGGCGAGTGGTGAGTGGTGACCGCTACCGCTACTACCCATGTTATTCCATATTCCATATATTATATATGTATCACTGTGTGTGTGTGTGTGTGTGTGTAGAAGACCTATCTAAAATAATGACTTGAGTAATAACGTCCTTTGGGAGTTTGTAGTCTCCCGCAAGATCATTTCCAATTCAATGAAGAAGAAATCTCTAATGCGATTCACTGAGCAGGAGGATACTTTGATGACACACGTTTATAAAGTCTAATGTCGACCATTTCCATCTCCACACCACCCTTATCTCATACACATATGATGATGTATATACACTTATACTATATACATATATACATACATATATATTATATATATATCAGAGATTCCGAGAAAGGAAGGAAGCAAAAGAAATCTTTTGGAAATTCTGAAGGTAAGCAAGATGATCTCCTTTGTCGCCTCCAAGTAATCTGCACAGCATCTCTTCTTCTTCTTCTTCTTCTTCGTTTTCTTGTCCCCACACCACACACACACACACACACACACACAGACACACAGCCACAAACATACATACAAGATACATACATGAGAATATGCCATGAGAATGCAACGAGAGAGAGGACTTTGAGTGTGGGGACTAAAATAAAAAAATAGTAGCTTGAAATTCAAGACGAGCACGTGTCACGTTTCAATGCATTTTTAATGACCGTCGCTCGCTCACAAGGATTTCCCAAAAAAAAAAGAAAAAAAAAGATCCCATTCAACACGATCAAGATTCTGATGAGATTTCTACACTAATACCCCCCAATACCCCCCGCCCCTGCGTATACTCCAAACTGGAAATAACAACAAGGAAGAAAAAAGAGAGGTCATTCTTTGCACAATAAATTCTGCTAACGTAACATTAGAATCCCAATTACCAATAAATATTTAAATTCCACCAATTCCCAACAAATCCCCCAATTTCATTTTATATAAACATTTATTGATTTATTTATTGATTTATTATGATAATTAACTTTTTATTTCTTATTTATATAAAAGATCAAAACATAGATTAATACTTTCATCATTAAAAAGTCTTAATTCAAAAATGAAATTAAAATATTCACATTTCAACAATGACGACAGAGCGAAGGACACAGACACAAAATTCGAGAGAGGAGAGAAGCAACACTTTGAGATTCTAGATTCTACATTCTACATTCTACATAATAAAATCGAGACAGAGGACGAAGAGAAGAATGGACAAGACAAAAGCAAAGAAACAAAAATCTCTCTTTCCACTTTTCAGCCACACAAAAAGTTTCCATCTCTGGCGCCATCTCACAATCATAATCATCAACATTTACTCAATCTCTAATAATTCTGTATACCGATAATACCGAATGTACAGAATCCTATTAAATATACAAAATTCATTTTCCATTCATTTTTAAACAATTCCGTTGTATTAACATAATAATATTCATAATTATCTAAACAAGATCACACAATGCAGTAGAAAATGTGTGGAATAAACGTTCAATATTGATACGTTGTAAAGAAAATTTCACAAATATTACTACTTACATTAAGAACAAATCTGTAATACAATTATGGCTAAAAAAGAGAATCAAAATGTAAAATTATATGTTATGTAACACATCATCACATCTTGTAGTATTGAAGTAGCAGCCGTCGTCGTATGTACACACTCTCACATCCAATTCATGTATTTCCAATATATTTAATGACTCATATAAATATTATTATGTTCTTGATTGTAACTTGAGGCTTTGAGAAATAAATGATGATACATTACATTACAATTAATATATAAATAAAGCATGTCAATACATGAAATTAGATGGAAAATTGATAAATTCAGGAAATTTAATTTATTTATTATTTAAACCATTCCCATTAAATTTTCAAATGTTTCATAAGGGCTGCTCACCACAATTACCACCCCATTGGGCTAAAACTTAGTAGTACGTAGTCTAAGAAGCATGGTAGAAATACAGGTAATTTATTAAAAGTCCGAAATCGGGTAAAAATACCCGTATTTTTTAAATGGAAATATTGGATACGCTCTGCTGACCACAATTACTACCCGATTGGGCTAAAACTTAGTACTAGGTATTCTAAGAAGCATGGTAGAAACACAGGTAATTTATTAAGGGGATATGGGAATTCACTATTTAAAAAATGAACGTGCTAGTAAAAGAAATGAATTTGCTAGTAGACGTTTTACTAACGACGATACAGTAAATGAACAAATGAATTTACTAGTAAATCGGAGAAAAATTTCTAGAAAATAAATTTATTGTCAGTTTTAAACAAAACACTTTGTCAGTAAGAATTTAGCAAAGAATGAATTTTACAATTATTGTTTCTCCTTGGTATTCGTGCCATACAAATTATTCAGTCCAACCTTATTGAAGTAGTAGGGCTTTAGTTTGGGTTAGTGCTCGCACCGGTTCCTATCCGGACCGAGACCGGAACCGAAAAACTTGGTCCGGTCCCGGTCCTGCGATTTTTAGAACCGAAAAATTCGGTTTGGTTCTCGGTCCGGTCCCGGTCCTAAGGTGAGACCGAACCGGATCTCACCGCAGAACCGGACTGAGAACCGCGGTGTGAACCGATTTAACCGGGGTGCCAGTCGCCAGTGGAACGTTTATTCTCGACAGTTGCCAATCTACTCAGTCTTAGGCGACTTTCAATGTCCCCAGAAAAGATTCAACAATATCTGAACAGTTGGATGAAGTTCGAAGAGAAAGGCTCAATTAATTCTGAAATAATTGAAGGGGGCGGTTGACAAAATGCCTGGAGACATATAATCACAGCTTTTTGAAATTTTAAAAATACTTTTTAAAATAAACAAGGTTGTTTTGTCAATTTTTATAATAAAATTTAACTGTTTGTAGTAACTTTCGTGCATCTTCAAAAATGCATGCATGATATTAACACAAATTTCATTTGGTTGGGTCGGTTCCGGTCCAGGGGGTTGGCCCGTACCCAAAACTTCAAAAAAGTGATATTTTTTAAAAACAATTCATACTGTGGACTACCTAAGCAGAATGGTAACCATGGATTTGCGTTGGTGAACAGATAAATCTCAAATGATAAAGTTCAACAACAGTTTTGTCCTAGTCGAGCTGTTCATTACCACCGTATTTCCTTCAGGGTTTAAAGGGGAAATTTCCCGGGTGGGAAATCCCAGTGGGAAATTGGGCAGTAGTCTCGCAGGTGGGAAAATGAGAAATTTTGGCTCTATAAGGCGCGAGCACATGTCCTAATTGCGGGGAAGTTGAATTTAAGGAGGAGTCGTTGCTACACCTATCCTTGCCTATCCAAACCATGTTAAACGGCCCATCGTAGTCGAAGGAGAATTCTGTCATTATGCTTTCTAATTCGGATGTAAACAAAGATTTTGAAAGATAAGACACAAAACTGAGTTCAAACATCCCGTTTTTTTCCATAAAGTGGTAATGGAAACAGTACATCGAGTTCATAATTGTCTATTGTTTCTACTGTTTTTACGTTTTATTAATTTAAAAACGTTTTACATTTTGTAAGTGTAAATAAAAACCGTGCAAAATGTAAACAATAACTCGCACGTGTTTGTTTACATTTTGCACGGGTTTTATTTACACTTGCAAAATGTAAACAAACAACTTCGAGTGTTTGTTTACATTTTGCACGGGTGTTATTTGCTCGTGAAAAATGTAAAAAAACACGTATATAAGGGGTATACTTACAGAGCACCTACAGGGGTATATAAGGGGGTATACCTACAACACTGCACCTCCAGCTGTATATAAGGGGGTATCCTACAACACTGCACCTCCAGCTGTATATAAGGGGGTATACCTACAACACTGCCCCTCCAGCTGTATATAAGGGGGTATACCTACAACACTGCA
>JABASC010004523.1:0-11733 GCA_019776185.1 Plutomurus gul | reverse complement strand
CCTGGATTGTGTGAGAGAACGCAGTAGGTATGTATATTTAAGGTTACGTTCAAGATTACTGTTAGTTCTTTAAGTGACGATGCTGCGACCCTGTACAAAAATGCTAAACAGTAAGTACGGTGTTTTAGGTAGTTGCTTACTCTGTGGATGACAATATCCGTTCTCCCCCATAGTGAAGGGTGTATAAGAACAGCGTGCATGTTTACCTTCGTGAGTGCGTGCATAGTTACTCTGGATGATACTTTAGGAGAGTGATGTGATTTCATATGCTTAATTTATGCTACTCGTTTGTAGTTTCTCTGTTTGGGAATGAATTTGCGTCAAGGTTGACGTTGGCGTACTTATGGGAATAAGAGTAGTGTCATCGAAGCGGAAGCTATAAGGTGATCCGTTTCGTCTATCTGGTGATCTGTCCCTGATCCATTTCATCCCTCTATTCGTACACTTCCCGTGCTTAGTGACTTTCTCCATTTCTTCATCCCTCTCTCTCTCTCTCTCATCTCCGTTCACTCAATCCCGCACTCCTCTTTCTCCATTATCCTACTTGACTCTACTTCTCAACAATCCAGCTATTCTGGCTTTATTCTTTTTCCGGCCCGATGATTTTTGTTCGAAAAGTAATAGAAAGGGAACATCTTTTCTCTTTTATTACATACAAGCTCCCTTTGCCGTCTACTTACTCTCACAGTGTTCAAGATTAGATTACTGTACCTGCGTCGTGCACATTTGTAATAGAATGCTTTTTCGAATTCATCTCTATTCATTCGCATCTACAACGGTATGAAAAGTTCTTTTCCCCCTGTTCACTACGGATTCTATAAAAGTACTGACTGAGTGAGTGTCCTAGAAAATATTCACACATTTTGTGCATGGTGCAGGCCTTATTTAATGGAATTACATTCTGACATTGCATATAGATATTAGTACAGCTGTGGTGTGTATTTGTATACTACATTTAGTAGAAATAGAATAGGCAGGTACTGCATTATTGTGTAAATGGAATGCGGAATGCGTCTCTGTGAAATTTCCTTTGACGCTGATTGAGATATTCAAATTGAAGGTGAAACGAAGCATGCGATACACAGTTGTAGACATGGAATAGCGCGGGTGGATTGTCTGTATGAAAAAAACATGTGCTTTTTGTGTGCTTACCTGTGCTGTTGTAAAAATATGGTGTGTTAGCTTATCTTGTCGTGATTTGACTTGGTATGATGTCATGTGGGGCCATGTCACCCGCTCGTTTTACAGGAGTCGAATTGGAAATTCGATCTCAAGTGAATTGAAGAATAGAAGAATAGAAAAATGTAGTAATGTATTAGGTAGACACATGCTTTCGGTATTTGTACGACAGGTCAGGACTGGATAAAAAGGGAAAGAATGATGAGGGATGCGAGTGAGGGCCGAAGATGAGATGGATTGATAATGGGAGTGATGGTGATGGTATGCAAGGATGCATGACGGATGGGATTTCTCTTCAGCCTGTACAGCAGATAATGTCTGACGTGTGTTCTGTATTAGGGCAAGGTTAGGCAGCCCTTGTAAGCGTCGCGGGCTAGGCCTAGGCCACACGTCTCGTCGAATCTCAGTCAAATTATTATTATTGTATACACGCACGGCAAGATGTACAGGCTCCCCCACTTGTGCAACGGTACAGCAACGTACTTATTACCGCTGAGAGATAAGATTTATTAAGAAATTTATTACATTAGGATTTTGTTTGAATGTAGAGAATGGCCGTCTTTGAGGTGTTCTTATCTGGTTAAAATTGAACCTAATACTTTATTACTAGTTTTATTAGTGTTAACTGCAAATTTATTAGTAATCAGCTTCAGCCACCTTCTTTCGTTGAAGTTAAATACTTAGTGGGGACATTACCATAGAGCTGTGACAGTTTAACGTGTAGCGCTACAGCTTATTATACTCAGGGTTTTAAAATTTACCATTGACCACCTTTCATAATTTCCCAGTCCACTGGGAAATAGTGGGGAATTTTATCTGACTACATGATGTAGGCCGAATCAAATTATGTATATTATTGTATAGGCATCTCACGTATACATAAATAGAATTTAGAATAGTATAATAAAGAATGAAACTTGCATAGTGAGACTACCATTTTCCCACTTTGGAAACATTTTTCCAATATTTTCCAGTATTTCCCACCACAATCATTTTCATATTTAAACCCTGATTATATTAGAAACTGTGAAGCATGATTTCTTACTGCGATGTTGACTTTATTTCTATTGGATTTTTTCCTCTCGAGTTTTCACTTTACTTTCTATTGCTTCCTTATATTATTATATGCAGCACATATTTGTTGATCTTCAGATTCTTTTGATAATTTTGATTTCTATGAATTCGAATGAGAGGAAGAGGGGAGACTGGCAGTTGGTATGCGATCTATTCAGTATGTGTTTCAGCATGCCGACTACATGTATTTCGAATAGTAGCGTCGAGGATATTTATTTACTTACTTTGATTATTCGTAAAGATAAAGCATTCTTTCTCTGTTGTAGAATTATTTGTGCTGGGGAGACTCCATTTATGATCGAATTTCTCATATTGTTTATTATTAATTATTTTTTTCTATTCCGATTTATATTCATGCAGAAGTTTGTAATGGGTAACTGGTACAATATTACTTACATATAACTTGTAATAGACTTAATGAAACAGGAATTCTAGATGTGCTCAGTACTGACACTGTGTTTCAGTATGCACTCGAGGCTTTTTGAAGAAATAAAACGTGTGCTTACATAAACTCTGTATAAGTTCATCCACATTTTTATAACCAGATGGAATGCATTCACTTGTCATAGACAAATGAGCAACGGCCTGTTTGTATTGACTCTTGAGTTTTTACAGTTAAATTAGTGAGCAGACGAGGAATGGCTGCATTATTGAGGATTCCTTGTGAGTCTTGTTAGAAAAACAATTTTGTTATTGACTGTGTTGCTTGAATCAAATGTTACTGTCGTTTTGAATACATATTCATACAAAAGTGCACCATCAAGCTGAGACCTTAACTACAGACGCACGGTACGCACGGTGTGCCAGCGTTCACGCACGGTGAGGATAGTACTGGCGATAGTATAATGTTATGAAATGGGATGACATGACACCTTGGCTGCTAGATAAAACGCAATCTCAAGTTAATAAGATTTCTGTGGTAGAGTACTGGAGTAGGCAGAGGAAAGTTGCTGTTTAGTATTCATGTAGCTAGTCATTGAAGCTGAAAGCCAAATACCAAACACTACAACTTCAGGGATACACCTACATGCTATACACATTCACAGGCTACATTGTTACAGTGGAGGAAGCGAGTGCTCAGAATGAAGTTGCAGTGGAGGCGAGTCCACATGGAAGAGTCTCACTATGGAATGGAGAATAAGACGAAGATTCAAATTCAAATTCTCCATACATGCCCCATTAGACATTAGATTTTACGAGGACTCTGAAATCTATTCACTATCTCTCGCCTCTCTCTCTCGTATCCACTTCTTCAAGCTGAACTCAGAGTTCTCTGTGTGTATGTACGTATGCGAGATAGGAGAGAAAGACATTGGAGACGGAACGCCGAGTTGATTTGATATGCACAAAGTGATTTGCGATGTGATTGTCAGAGTCCATTCGTACATACATATGCATAATTTTTCGCGATAACTAATCTTTACATCTCATCTAACTACGTAGCGCCACACCAACAGCCCCCTTTCCATTCTATTCGCTCTTATTATATTCTATTTTCCTACCTTTAGCACTGCGTGAGACTGCCATGGTTCATTTTGTTGCGTAGAAGAGAGAGAGAGTGGTAAAAATGAAAACAGTCACGAGGAACTGAAGACTGCAGGTTATAAGGGGGAGCAATGTTTCAAGTAGCAAAAGCTGGTGATCTTCTTGTGATGGGGATAAAGGAAAACCCGTAAATTTCTGCTGTACAATTAGATAACAGAATTTTCTCTTGCCTCTTCCTCTGTATTATTCCGTGTAATTGAAATTTCGAAAGTTTGCTTATAGCTTGCTGTAGACTTGTGGCTGAAATTAAAAATAAATAGCTGCTGCGTGTCAGTTGCAATGAATAGCAGTTGTATTGGTCGTTTCAAATATTTCATGCGAGTGTCCATTATTGGTGATGACACATGGATTTCGTGTCTGCTTAATTGTATAAATGGTTTCTACGAATTAGTGGAAGATGAGCTTTCCAAGAGAGTTAATTTAATTTGAAAGGAAAGAAACGATGTGTTATCATTAGGAAGGGCCCTAATCGTTAGTTGTCGCATGAGTCCTTCTGTTCTCGCTTGTTATATTAATGGCCTGCGAAGATTCCAACAGTGGAAGTGCAATTGTCAGTGGTGGTGGTGGTACTTTCAGGAGTCAGACTTGCAATGTCTTTGTATTTGGAACATACAATGGCCACGAAATGCACAATGTACATAAATACAAATAATAAAGTACGTGTGTAATGCAATTGGATGTTTCTGTTGTACCTCTGTATACTACTTACTAAACACTTATAGATATATAATGGAAATGATTAGACGCAGATACAACAGATGAAATCAAATGGCAATGAGGACTCTTACTACGGGGTGGATAATAGAAAGAAGATTTCGTTGTAAATATTACATTTCTCTTTCAGCTCACTGCGTAGTATAAGAAGGTGGGAGACTCCCATGAAGGTATTTTAATGGTAAACTAGGCCTTAGCTGAATTTGGTGCGTGTGAATGAAAGTAGAGAGGTCCCTGTATAAATTGGAGGGGTGAAATTTGTCTGGCGGATCGGAGAGTAGGGTCTTAGTGTCAACTTCTAATCTGAATTTATGAGCTCACCCACTCAAAATCTGATGCTAACTCTATACATTGTACTTCATCTGGATAGTAGTATTTATATACAATAATACACACAGTTTGGCTGCTGCACCGTCCCGCAGACTTCACTCACAATTCTTCCTCCTCCACATTACTAATACTACAGCCAGTCAACTAGATAGAAAAACATTTTCTCGATATTTTCTCTCGTTCTCTCTGGGTAGTGCACCTAATAATTGTCTAGGGTTTGCTGATTGTGAGTAGGGTGTGTATTTCATGGTATTAGCTCCATTACTGCTCCTATGCTATTATTATTGTATATTGTGTTGCATTTCGGGCAGAAGTCTGCCTATTCTCCCCTAGACTTCATTTACTTTCCTCCTTTCTACCCAATTACATTCCATTGATGTGATAACCAAAGATACCATATAGAATATAGAGGGTACTACTACATTCTCATCATACAGATCTTTCGACCTAATAGCCACTGTTGTTGGCTTCACATTTCAAAAATAGCTTGCACTAGGTATTTACCCGTGGTTACGGGTGCCAGTAAAGCTAAATCGACAGGTAGCATCTCTGAAACAACACTGATGAACTATTGACCCCTGCTTCACCCTCTCTACACTTTGTTTCATCTATGAAGGTTCGAAGTTCAATAGAATAAAGATTGCACCTAAGGTGGATCCGCTAATACGCACAAGTGTCTTCGGAGCATTTATTTATGTACTTAGCTCAGTAATGCTCTAAATACAAAATTTCGATCTATGATATTTACATAAAGCTACAGTTGGCTTACCTTCAAAATCAGATGTATTGAAATTTTGATGGGACACGGTTCCTCTGCATGCTTTCTTATCTAAATTTTATGCATGTACTCTATCTACACTAAGTAGGTATTTGGTCAGTACTTACTGTCTGTCTATAGCATCATCGTGGCTGCAGAAATATACTGTTCCTTACTCACTGAATAATGCAATAATAATTCTTTGGAATAAATTGGATAGGAAAACACTCACGGTGGAAATACTCACACAGAGAGGCTCAGATCGAGCTCGACTTTCCCTGCTTTTGGTACATCGATGAAGGTCGCTTAAGATAAGATGGCTTGCAAGAATTTCGCTCTGCAATGTGATATACTTTCATTATGAAGTGACTTTTATCGTTCTCGTAGCTCTCAGAGATTTGTCTTATTATATTATTATTAGGTGGCCCTTTCGTCTGTGAAAAGGTTATCTCTGTCGTTTTCACGCTCTTCCCATCCTTGTTGTATAAACAATTGTTGTTTACGACGGAGTTTATTAAATGAGCTCGAGTAGGCTCTGTTTTGTGCAAAACACAATGTAAAAACGCAGCGTAGGTCTACGTTGTGTGAATATTGAATGTGCCCATGAAGAAATAGAATTACTTATACAGAATTGCAGTTGAGATTCGAAACTTTATAGACTTGTTTGCTGTGCTCTGAATATAGTATATTCACTATGTCACTGTATGCGCAGCAAAATAAACTCAAACTTATGACAGCACAGCATAAAATGTCTTTGCCAAAATGCACTCTCCAGCACGGATGCTAAAAATTAGACTGGCTTACAATTAGCTGCGCTTCATTAAGTGAAATGGTGTTCAGAAGAGTCGTTCATAAACATCTCTGTCTATTCCCTGTAGTCATTGAGCATAAATTCGTGTTTTAATGAAAGCGTCTATCCTTGCCGTTTGTTTGCGTTTAATTTAACACTTCAGTTCTCTTCAATTAACTCACCAGTCATTGTTGTCCACTCTAGTGAACATTTTTGTATCCTCACATTTTCAGATTACTAAAGCAATTTTGTATCTGCATCGTATCGGTATAACATTTAACAGTCACACTTAAAATTACACATAGGCGTGGAAGTAGACATCAGTTCCTGTAGCACGGATGAAAATTAATATTTTAGTAGTAACGCCTAATAATATATATATAGTATTTCTTTTTTCATTTATCTTTTGAGCCTTTCCAGTTCCTGCATTTTCAAATACTTATGTGCATCTGTGACGCTAGAAAAGTGTACATCAAACAACAGAAAATAAGTATTCATACATGTTACTGTTGATGATGCATTATAAGGATTCGTTGTTATGAATAAAGACTTTTGTGGTTTGTGTAATAATACGTGAAGAATACAGAAATTATGGCACATTGAACAGGTTGTCAAATGGAATTTCATAATTCTTATTTTCAAAAATCATGAGGTCTCTCTTTTCCCTATTGAAGCTACCATTAGACAACGCTCTCAGTTTGTTTGAAGTAATTGGTCTATGTTATGACTATATACCACAGAGCAGTATATGGTTTGTGCCGCTGCTTTGCTTTCTCATGCGAGAGTGAAAGCAAGGAACGTAGAAAATGAGTCAAATTCCTTAAACATGGTATTTTCGGTCTTTAGTGCGTTTAGGCTCACATGTGGGTAGGAATTTAGAATTCCGTCATCCAGTTATATACAGACAGCAGACACAAAGTAGAAGCAGTGTTACGGTGAATCACCTCCATGTAAATTGGATGATACGAATAAGTATTACATGAGACCTTATTATGAAGATTATATTAAATTACCTTACATCGTACAGAGCACTGATTGCTTTAGTGTACATACATGATTTCCCTTTTATATATTTCTATACGCTCACGATCCAGTCCAATGCTATGTGGTGTCGCACCAATGCCAACTACCTATCTCACGCTGTCTTTGTGTCACAATCACAATAGCTATGGAGTACCTACTAGCAGTATTTGCTTCTGTGTGCAACGTTTAAAGCTGGAAAACGTGAACTGGGCTGTAAGACACTTTTCTGTAGTCAGGGGGTAGCCTTTGCCGTTAGAGTGGGAATTCAAGTGTGCGACTTGACACGGGCCAAAGTATATTTATGGTTCATTTTCTCTATATTAGATAGATTCATCTTTCGAAGCTTTCCCTGTAAATCCGGCCAGGGCTGGAAAAGACCAAATTTTATTCGGAGTCAATGGAGCGTGTGAAATGGCAAAAGTCGTCCTATACTACACATTTCACAGTGCACTCTACTACACTCACTTCGTTTTATTCTCTCACTTTCATTCCACAAATGCATGGGGAAGGTAGTGTACATGAAAACATCAGCAGAGACTCTTTGTAGTAATATGTAAAATGTAAAGCTCCACCCAAGTATTCATAAATTGCCCGCCCTCGGAAAAGTTGTGATAACGTCTTTACAATTTTTGTTGTTTCGAATCAGTTAGTTCTTCCAACTATTTATTTGTAGCCTGGGTTTGAGATCATAGTTTTATATTTATAATATAGAATACATTGGACAAATGGAAGTATTTATTATTCCAATGAACGAATAATGTGGTATATATTTTCTATTATATGTTGAACATTCTATTTTGGGTTTTAATTTTTGTAACCAGAGTTTGTAATTACTTTTTGGTAATCCTCTGTTTGTTAATAAAACTCAATGATTGCGTCACAATGTTTCTTAAAATTAAAATTCAATCATTTTGATTTTTACACCGTGTTTTAAATTTGTGTGCAATAGAATAAAGCAAAATTTATAAAGTTATTAGATATTTAAGTAGCACTTTCACTTACACACAAGTGTGACAATTCGCAAAGTGCGCAATAACATTTCCACTTCGAATGAAATTTTCATTGGAAGTGCAACGCACACTTAGCACACTTTTTGGTGTGCACAACTGGTTGTAATGGCTTTACAGATTGTATTAACAAATAATTGCCAAAATAAATGTATAGGACCAGGCAGAATGTGGCGACATTTTTCAAACAAAATGTTAATTTTTTCTCTGGTTCTCTCTATTGGTGTTGGTGTTATTGCATTATGGATCCCTTTTCTTCATTTGGCTAGACAGGGTAGGAATTCAACATACTTTTTGGATCTGCTTAGCTGTTCGCCAAAATTTTAGCATAAAGTTGCATGATAAACCCAGTCTAAGCAACCCAGCAACCATTATAAGTTGCGTAAAAAAATATATTGAATTTCCGCAGGGTTTATTCAATAAAATTTTGGAATTTGCTAATTAAGAAAATTTCCGTAACTTATAATCGTTGAGCTCTGTTAAGCACTGTTCAATGTGCGCACTGCCACTTTCGTGCCCCGAAAAGTTAATTGTCGATTTGGCTGTTTGTTGTCACCCAATCATGTACTTCAACCTTGTTGAAGACTGAAGGCAGATTCGTACATTTAGGAGCATGTAGGAATTGCTTTTTAAAATGTACTTTTCATTAATAATTCAATTCATTATTAAGTAAATTCATTCGAAGTCGATAGTTAGTTACTTTATGAATCTAGGTCCCAAATGACAATTTTTAATGTAATCAATCATAATAAGTCGACATTATTTCATAGAAATATACTGCACATTATATGGTTTAACAATTTTTGGTGACTACGTACGTCCTCGGGTTGGCGAAAAATGAACACCACACTGCTTTCTGTAGGAGTATGGGGAATAGTTACTCCCGTGCTGTAGTCGTGTCCCAGGCACAGGCATACATTTGTATGTACTTATAGTGAAGAGTGGAGCTGAAAGCTGATGGCAGAAGTCTAGTCGGTTAGATTACATCTTGAAATTCGTTCAGCTTACTCGAGGCTAGTTCAAAGTTCGATATGCACGAATTGGTTGACATAAAAAAGATTTAAGTCTCACTTTGAATTTGAATTTCACTTGAACTCAGAGAATGCTGTACAGTACAAAAGTAAAGCAACAGTAAAATTCTGTGGCGAAAGCACAATACAATAAGGTCTCATATCAGCTCGTCGCATGTACACACTCAAAGTATATTCCCAGTACCAGTATTTTTTCTCAGTTTGTGATGTTGAAATCATTTCCTCACAACCACCACGGTTTAGCGACATAGGCACTGCAATGGCTTTCATTTAGTGCGTGTGACTTTATTTTCTATAATCTCTAGTAATAGACCACTTTGGGAATTAGTGAAAGCTTGCGAATGTCTGCGATACTATATTTGTGTGGAAAAAAATATATGTATTACAGGGAAAAGGAATGGAGTGAAGGTACAAATGAGAATGTGACGAAGTTGTTGATGTATGAGAGATATAGTCAAGTGTGGAGTGTATTAGAGTCAAAGGAAATGTGCGTAATGTGATGTGAATGTGGAGAGTGGATTTTAGCTGGGCAATTTTATTGCGACAACCCAATTTTCTCGGGATCTTCTCAACTACTTCCAATTTCTAATGCCGCTCACTTGACAAAGATTCAATTGCTCTGCCCTCGTATGGATTGACTAGACCAAGGCTTGTGGAACGAATTCCCCCTTCCTGTGCTCGCAGTGCTGTGTGTGCGTAAAACCACTGAATTCTGCTTTTCCAAATATTTTAAGCTGACAAAAAGAGCAAGGCTCACTTTCGGAGAAAAACTTCTTGTCCTTGTGGCTCGTGCCACACGTAAAAAATAACAAGGGTCTCGTAATGCAAGGCATGTCTTGCCTATCCCTATATAAGCAAGCGTACGCATAGCGCACCTCACCCACCCAGTGCAGATTACCTCCCGAAACCGGTAAAAGTGGTTGCCAAAGAACTGGAAAACTGCGGTGACTACTCCGGAGTGTGGACCTGTTAGATGCTCACTCACGTGCGCAACGATATTAACGGTATATTTCATCTTCTGTTTTATAATATTTCATGGATTGTATGGTAGGGAAAAGAAAACAATAACTCCCCTTTTAGTTTTCATTAGATTTAATTTAATAAACTTGCTTCCTCGACTCTTCTTTTTCTAATCCTGCAAGATTCAATCAAAACCAAAGAGAAAATTTGAAAAGAAATAAGATTTGAAACCTAAATAGAATTGTGCTCAATTTGTAATTGCATTTTTTCTCGTGAAGTGAGATGTTAAAACCAATTTGTGTTGTTGAAAGGATGGCAGTCTTTGTTAGTTGTGAACAGAGCTCGTCGAATTTTTACAAGTTATATCTCATATGATTGGCTTCATCCATTTCTACGAATCAAAACACATTAGATTGGTAGAACATAAATGGGGAAGAAGAACTGCGAAAGCTGCTGCGGTAATTCAAAGTCGTAAATAACTGTGACTGGGACTTTCAGAGTTGCAAGCAAAGTGTCAGCGTGACGAGTAGGGGAGAGCGAGTTTTAATCTAATATATTGCCATAGTTAGGATGTCTGTCATTTACCATTTTGTTTGGCTAATAATCTTATTAGTAAGCAGGCAAAGAAGCGACGAGTTTTAAGAACGGTGCGTTCATTTAAAGTCACGTATCTGTACTTTAGTCTCTAACCAAGACTTCCACTACTCCTGCCTTACAATGGGCGTTGACTTGACTTGACTTTTTAATTCTCATGGCGCAGCTTTGGGACAGAGCAGTTGAGACTGAGATATTTCCTCTGAAAAAGCACAATACGTATTCATTCATTTGACAATGAAAGGGATGACTGTTCGTTTCACGGTCTAAGAAAAGAGTTGAGGTCTCCTTTGGCTATATTTTGAATTGAATTAGCTAAAGAGTCGAGGTAGAGCATAGGGTTCTTCTTCTTCTGCTGCTGCTGCTACCAACTACAAGTTGTGACTGTGAGTATCATGTTGAGTGAGTGAGAGAGCTCCGAGGTTGATTTTAGAAATTAAGTCTATTTGAACAGGTGGTTGGTTGGTGGTTGAGGTTTCTGGCTGTGGTTCTCAGTTCTGACTACAACACAGACAGACACCGTAGTAGAAACTTTGTAGTTTCTACTTTCAGTCTCCAGTCTTGTCTTCACTTCATTTAGTGCATCTTCCATCCACGTTGCTACAAAGGTACATACTACTACATGTATCTAGCTGTGTGTGTGTATATTATGTAAGTTTGTAGGTGAGAATCATCTCATCCCATAAGGCACGAAAACTTGATCTGCCGCTTTTCTTCTCGATTTTCTTG
>JABASC010004522.1:0-11733 GCA_019776185.1 Plutomurus gul | reverse complement strand
TGGGGAGAACTTTTGCGCTTCCCCCCCTTGGTACACACATTATCACTTCAAGCTTTTCGACAACTTTTTTTGGGCAACACTATTACTTGGGGAACACTCTGTCGGTTACCGTGTCTTTGTATGGAATTTAATTTGAAAAATTGAAGGTATGCGTGAAAAGCACTGTGCTAAGGGGTTTGTCATTCTCATGCAAAGATACACTGTGTGTTTGTGACTGTGATGTTAATGGTACACCAGGCAGGCAAGGCACTTATGGCATTGAAGTTATTATTGGAGAAGAATGAGAATAATAGAATGAACTATTTAAATCCCATTACCAAATCAAGTTTAGCTCGATTGCTCATTTAATACGAAAAGAATTGTGTCTGTGTAATGTAATGTAATGCTGTAATGGAGTGCACCATCGCAGTAGCAGCTCTCAATACATGATGTAAATGTATATGCGTGTACTATGGTTTGTATGTGTTACAGAGGTTGTAGATAGAGAAGATGATAAAGTCTTATTTACAGATCTCGTCACAATGAAGTACAAAAGCCCGGCAGGGCAATTGTCTGCTCTTTTGTAGAGATTTTATTGAATTTTTTTACAAATGGAAATGTAAATATAAATAAATATGATCCCAAGGTGAGCTGCCTATATTATTATATTGTAAGTAGAGTTTATATATAAATAGGACCCTAGTGGTTAAAGGCAAAAGGGGAGATGACACCTTAAGATCGCTTGAACACACCAACTTCCAAAGCTATAGCATTTGGAAAGATCTGCTAACTGTAAGTGCATTGTAGTGGTGGGAATATATAAGTGCATGTTGTAGAGAAGGGGATTTTCTCCTCATTTGAATACAAAAGGGCTTATCCAAAAGTACATAGAACCTAAATGCTCTTCCCTTTCTTTACACGAACTAGTAGTACAAAACGTTTACCTGAGAACTCTTATTTACCTGCAAACCTTCATTGTCTTTTGTTAAGTCCGATAATTTCTGTTTAATTTCTTATCGTGGATAATTTAAAATATTGTTTGCATTTGAATATTATTTTACGGAAAAATAAATAAAAACAAAGAAATGAACTCCTCTGTACAAATGCATGAAAACAAAATAATCTTATTCTTTTATTTACACGATGCTCAACAAGTTATTCATTAGGACAAATTTACTATGCTAGATATAATTATTAGGTTTTTCAATAGGCAATTAGGTAGAAAAAATATTGATTAGATAAAAACGAATGGGAATGCTTTGCCGGGATGGGACATAGTATTAAACTTCACAATCGGTAGAAGATCGTTGCTTCCTTCCTTCCTACTATTCAGCTGTGTTTAATATAATTTAGCATTCTTAGTGTTTTACATTGTAAAATTGCAGGAAAAGCCTGGAGCATGAATTCTCATCTCTCGATGCGCTGCTCGTCATCTCATTTTTGAGAGGCGCATTCATAATAAACAATCTTTGTAGACTCACTCGAAGCAGAGAGAGAGACAGAGAGAACACAATTTTGACGGAATTTCTGAGTGACAGAAGTTCCTCGGTGTTCCTCCGGCTCCTCCGTTCTCTCGTAATACAGAAGTTTATATGCACTTTGTTGAGAACACACGGTATCTAAACACACTCAGTCGGTGAGACAGTGTTTAATAATTTCCTGTGCAGGGATTTTCTGTTGCTCTACAATTTTTGCTCCAATTCATTTTGCGATTCTGTGAAACTGCAAATATTTGCGAATTTTTTTGTATGCACAAGAAAATCCTGCCGGCTATTTGACAGACATTTTCAGATCTACTTGTGCTCCCATTAATAGCACCTCATGCACACAAACTATGCACGACATACACGAAAGCAAATAACCCTGCACACGATATATTAAACTGTATGCAAATAGAAAAAGCAATTTGTGCAAAGTCCCATCCCCATTTAATGAAACTGCAAGGCCGAAATGTGCAATGTGAACTGCGACATGTGTGCATCGTATACCATAATGTAAAAAGTAATAGGCAGGAAAGAGATGTTTTTAAATAAATAAAGTGATTCAGAAACGGTGTTCGTTTGTCGTATTTAAACGATACAACACTCTCGACAAATTACAATTGGCATGCATCCATTTTGGTCACATTTCTATGCCACTCCACTGAATAAGTGAAATTGGTGAATTGGTTTAGTGGGTATCTAAAAATAGGTCATTTGCACATAAAAAGGTTAACCATCTTCATTTGTAAACAAAAGTGATTAACATTTTCTCTTTCATAATTTAGCCATACGAATTCACTGTAATAAAATAAATGAAACAGTTCTGTTAGAATTATTATTCACAGCAGAATACGATGATGCAATGCAGTTTGGTGTGAGAGTGCTGCGACTCATCAGTCTCGCTCTTCTCGAGAGCACAGAATGTATTGTGCACGGCCTAACCAAAAGCAAGCCGCTAACAAAATTCCTGGCGAATATTCATTCAGAGAATATTATTATTATGCATATGAATATTTTCGCTATTACACAAAATATTATATAGGGAAATCCTTATATGTAGGATCCGTCGCTTGCTGTTGAAGTGGTTTGACAGCTCGAGCATCCAACTAATATAGCAGCCATATAAAGTCTATAGTGTAATAAGGGTTAACTTCTAGTCTTGTGTTGTTGGTGTGAGGACTTTGTTGCGTTTACTTTTTATCTGTACTCTACACGCCATCACAGCCCTAATACAGTTATAAAAGACGCTCAAACACCAGTATACGGTACATGATGGCTATAAGCGCAATGTATAGGCACTGCATGGTAAAGTAACCGTGTATATTCTGTGTACTAGCAGAATAGGAATGTTTCTATTAGAATTAGACAGGCAAGCAGGCGGACAGATAGTGACTGACTGAAGTAATAGTAGGCCATGCCATTCGATGATGATGGAGGAGAGTAGTGCAGAGAGCCAGACCATGAATGAGCAAAAGCGGAAGAACTCTCGTCGTCGATGACGACTCTTAAATGTTGTAGAAATGCTAATGTTATGATGCACATTCACCTATATTCCATATGAGGTTCGTGCGCTACTCCTGCTCGTTCACTTACCACAGCACCAACGGGGAGAGTCGTTCTATGTAACACTCTCCTGTTCGTAGAACTTTGAGTGTGAGTGTCATTATTATTATTACGTAACCCACCTTTTCTAATGGAAAATGGAAGGTAAGGTACATGACTCTCTTCTCGATGTGTATTTTATACAGTGGAGAGATATAAGAGAGTTTTTTTTATAATAGCAACAACCATGCCACGCCAAGTCGACTCGTCGTGTCCTAGTTCTTGAAAATTCATTTCCCTGTCCTGTGCATCTTAATCAGAGGAGAAAATTAGGAATTGGGGCCAATACAAGAGCAACAAAACAAAATAACGTAGCCCCACACACACACACAGAGCAGAACAGGTCACCTGTGTGTGTGCTGTATAATTTCTATTATAGTATGAAAAAAATTATGTCAGCAGATGAACACTTTTGCTCTTAAACTATAAAGGTTTTGCTAACATTTCCACGCCTGCTGCTTGTGCTCACTGCTGCTGTCAGCCACTCTTACTTTCGTAGTAAATTACGAGGAACGTGTAATTCTGTTGATGCGATTATACTGACACACAGAAACACACGTTATTATTATTTACTAGGAGGGCTTTTTAATCTGCAAACCCACTGGATATTAATATCAAGAGGAATTCATACAAATTCTGTGCCCGTAAAACCATTAGGGAGATGCTTTTTGATTAAATTAATACCTTTTGCTCGTAATCTATTTGCATTCCCGGAAGTCTAATTTTTAACCTTTGGGTTCAATTTTTTGAAATTTGAGTTCATGCAAAAAATAATCTGTGGGTGTGTTATAGTAAAGTGAATAAAAATAGAACAAAAGCGATTTGTTGGACGCTGTCCAAATACGAATCAATTCTTTTTTAAATATTACACGAAAAAGGTGTTATTCACTTTTACATGTAGGCAGATCAAAGAGTGCATACTTAATTATCCAATAAAAACAAATTCACAAGTGAATGTTGATATTAATGCCTGAATGCATGTTAAAATGTAAAACGCATTCTTATTCTTTATGTAATCGTGCACGCGTATTATTATGCCAAAATCCCAGCTAACAAGTAAAAGTGAAAAATTCTTACAGTTTAATACTTCATTATCTTGTTATTAGTAAGCGTTATAATTAGTGTTATAAATTAAAAGACGTACAAAGTATCTGTATTGGCGTACCACTTGAATGCTGTGCGATTGAATGAAGATGTTTACAAGTAGCTTGCAGATATCAAGAAACTAGAGCGGAACGATGATTACATGTACAGACACAAAGAAAACGACGGCTTTGGTTTTACTTGTTTGTTGTTGTATTTACTGCTGCAGACATCGTTTCACGTGCCTAAGCGGGTAATCCCCTTGCTCGTGCAGTGTAGGTGTTCCTAGCAATTCTTCGCTAGGATGGCTACCATAGAGAAATTAATTAGATCACCCAATTTAGGGTATCTCATGCAATTGCTTAACCTGCATTAATTACCATTGACAATATAGTTTGAAATACGCACTCAATTTTATTCAATAATTTACGGAGGGAGATATATGAAATAATATTTTGTGGGAAAACAAAAAATTGCAAAACGCACTCATCAGTTTGTGAGACCCCTTATCACTTAACAACACTCAATACTGCTACCAGAGTTGTTAGAACCCCAGCGTTTTTCACTGCCAACCCCGAACCCGGGGTTTTTTGGGGGTTGGGGTCGGTTTTTTTGGGCCATGTTAAGAGGGAGCATTACGTTCTAACTTAAGGTGAAGTCATACTTTTTCCAATATTTCCAGTAACCAGGATATAGAAGTATGCATAAATAGCTAATTATAATAGAAGTTTCATGACATATGTGTGTAGATTAGATTTAGATTTGATCATCGTTCATCATCGATTCTTGAGTTGTAGGCTTATTTATAAGCTGAATTGTGATTCTATCCACTATACTTGAGAAGACGGCGAGGTCGGGGTTCTTGGATTTGGCGTTCGGTTTTTTTTACAAAAACAACAAAAAACCGGACCCCAAAACCCCCACCCTGCAACACTGACTATGCTATACCTATCAGAATTGTTATAAAGGCTTTTCTATTCACAAAACAGGAATTTATCTTCAAAAAATTCTTACTGATATTCTTGTGAGATGACGAAAAGTGACAACAAACCCAAGACGCCTGTTGGAAAACGTGTGAGTATATTTATATTCAATCACTCTATCATCTAAATTAGTGGCGGTGGCTCAACAGAAATATTGTTAAGAATTCAAGAATTCTTCTCATTTACATACTTTGATGTCATATCAGGGTATAACAAGGGTGGGGCTTTCCCTATATTACAATACTAATAAGAGCTACGCCAATGCCACACCATAACTAAACTCACACGTTATATTTCTCAGTCGATGGGGGGAATGGGATCATTGATCATCCCTGGGTACGATTTCAAATCCTATGCAGAATTTTAATCTGACCTGTCTGGTGCACTTCCTGAACTTTCTGATTTTTTAAATTTGATAAGAATATTGTGTAATTGGTAAATTCACTTGAATACTGCATAGAAATTGTAGACTTTTCACAATGAATCCCAAATCTACAAGTATTTCACGTGACATTTGACATTGACAGGTTAAATCTACAGTTCATTAGAGATTCATGGAGTCTATGAACGAGTTTAAAATGTATTCTGAAGAGCGTCATCCACCTCACCTCTCAATATTATTCATTAATTTTGTTGGCTGCGTCGTTCGTCAGTCTCTTTCTTTCGTTCGGTCGAAATTTGCAGCCAGTCTTCCATCATCGACCGACGCTCCTACAGTCGATTTATGTAGAACTTGTTGCTGCACCTAGTAGATATAATATTGTAGCATAAAATAACATTGCGAATATGAAATTGCTACATAAAATTTACTTTGTGCTACGCATTCAGATTATATTTAAAGAAATTGATTAGCAAAATAAATAAATAGCTTAAGGGCATAATATCAATTACGAGTGACTGGACTAATAATATATTGAAAAGTACACGTGCAAAATATGTAACACAAGCACAATAAATATTCCTCAAAGCAAACAAGAGTATTAAAAGTAGGACATGAAAAGTTGCTTAAAAGTTGCCCACATAAGCTCTGCTAGTGTGAATGATTTATATAAGGAAGTAAAAAATCAACAATGACACAAATACAAATATTATCGAAAATTAGCAAGATTGCATTCAAAATTCCAACTTCACGTCAAAGGACCCAGACCTTATGAACTTGACTGATCAGCAAGCAGCTTCATAATTTAATGATACAGTAAACGAAAATAAATACAAATGAAAATTAATAATATATGTACTATGTACTTCCTTTACTTTTACAAATTTCAAATACAAGTGCAAATGCATCACTGAGTTTGCCTTTGACAGCACTGTGGAGACTTCGTAACACTAGCAGCAGCGCGCGGTTTTTCTACTGCACACACAGCGACACCACAACAATGTACATTTATTTTATTACCTAAAAATATTGTCACACCACTTGTTCACATTATACATCAACCAGTTTCAAGATTTACAAGCACACCCTCCATCCTGCTACGACGACCACCATCAATGTTGCAATTTCTTTTTGCACACAACAATTTCGAGTGCCAGATATAAAATCTGGAAATATTGCACACATAATAATGCACTGAAGCATGAGGTAAAGAACGCTGTGGAGAGAGGCAGTCGAGAGCAAACATCAAATTAGCCAAGTTAAATGGCATTTAATGCTGGTCTCGTTAATATGGTGCATGAACCTCACTGTTGACTTGAAATGCCTGTTCTATTGTCATTATTATACTCTAGAGTAGTTCAGGTACAACTATAAATAATATAATCTCTGTTAATAGCCTATTCATGATGCACTAGTGCATGCTGCTCGTCTCTTGATATAGTTACACACAGTGTGTACACACAATATCATAGAGTAATGCCTTTTAACAATACAATACATCATTAAATAGATTTTTTTTGTAAAATTCTCTTCTATATAGTAAATGATTGTTGACGAGAGGATCAAAGCGGGAAGCGATATCTTCTTGTGTATAGTAGGCCACAGGCCACATTATTAACTAGATGTGTTCGTAATATTATTATTATGTGAAATGAATGGAGCAGCAGCATCAGATAGTAAGAAGAAGTTTTTGCGTAAGACTCGCGTCGCTTCGTCTGGGAATCTTTCGAAATTTCAGGAAAGGGGTTACTGTGCTCTAAAGAGGTTCTCTCTCGCTGTTATTAACACTGATGTGCCTAGAATGTAGTCTACTAGCATACTACTACCACGATAAGAGCACAGTGAAATATGTGTCGTGCCATTGTCCTTTTATTTTCATCTTCGGCCCGTGTGCACGTTGCACTTATTATGTTGTTGTACCACTACTCACTCACACACACACACACACCACACACAATACAATGGATACAATGCTAAAAAGTAGATAGTGGTGGAGGAACAGCATGCACTCACTCATTCACTCGTCCTGATGATGCTGAATTGCCTTAATTAGGTGTAGGCACATTACTACATGCAAACATGTAAGTCAATGTGTAGGTAGTATGGTAGATGCTGTTATGTGAGAGAGAGACATTGGTAGTGTTTTATTATATGTGAGAGCTAACTAATGTTAAGTGACACTTAATATTTATGCAAGCTACAAGTATGCAAAAAATTGACAGAAAAATATGCGAGCTAGTGGCTTAAAATACAATACGAATTTCGTAAATGATTTTTTGGCGCTTTTTTCACGGAAGGTGATTTATGGCGAAAAATTTACATTTTTGCTCGTAGAATATGAAGTACTAAAAGTACAGAGTGTCGAACAAGTGTGGTTGTGTGTAGAAGAAAGAGCGTTTTGTGACTACTGTGTGCTCGTGTCCGTGTTGCATCATCGAAATCTCGATTTATGCTGCAATACAGAAGTAATTGGCCATTATATTGAATCTGCATAATGTATAAACCTGTCTTGTCTTACAGAGAGGTTCGCAATTATGTAGTTTTGCAATCTGTGTGGCAGATTAGACCGATTCAGTTCAAATTTTGCAAAAACTAGACAAGTTCCTCCAGTCACGCTTTCAGCAGAACAGACGATCTCTTGTGATCTGAAGACAAGATAGGAAATTGTGTTTTATCATCAAATTAAAGAAGAAAAAAATGTTCCCATATCTCCCATCAATATTTCTTTGGAATTGTCTTGATTTTTATTGCATTTTTATTTCATGCAAATATTTACATAGATACATATATCTGTACACTATTGCTGGAATGAAGATTCTCTCATTTATTTTCTTTCTTTTCCGCTGTGCACTATTTCCCAGATAAATAGACAATAAGTGTCTAGACCAGAATCAGAATCTAGACTAAACTGTAATGTTGAATAAAATATTATTGTAGTGAAGCATTGGAATTGTGGGTAAAAAGATGGGCGTACATTGCAATATCCTTTATGCATAAATTAAATGACTTACGTTCAGTCTCCCTGTGTGCTGCTGGTGCTATCAAAATGTACTTTTGTGTAGGTTGCGTCAGGCGCATTCGCATTGCCGTTATAGATGTGATAAATAATGATAAACGGGTCTCATCTTTATAAATGTTGTATAATCTAAGTTTGTGTCGCAACTTACTTTTAGTGGAATTTACCATCGTCGCCCACTTCTCGCTCGTCGTCGCTCGCTCGCTCTCCTCTTCCTGTTTTCAACTTCAACAGTGAAATGTTGCTGCTGCTGCTTCATTTTCAGGTGAATTATGCTTGATGCTCTAATTACATGGTTCGTCTTCATTTCATATTCTTTCCACCACTCGCTCCTCTGATGTGTGTGCAAACCTCAATTTTAATCTTTATTGCTACAAGACAACCATCTTGCCAAATACTAAACCACTACAACATGCACACTTATTATTATCTACTCCATCACTGTAGATACCTTTCATCGGAAATGATTTAATTACAATCATCACTTGGAAAATTAATGTTGGACATTTCAAAGTGTGTGTGTGGCCGGGTCGGGTCAGATATTCTGTAATCCATAAACAGTGCAGTCTAATTATTGTGGGGACTACGATTTATTTGTAATTAGTCTGCAAAGGGATTACAGAATATCTCTACAACCCCGTGTGACTGTTTTGACGGCAATCCGCCCACTAAAGGCTATTTTAATTCATACAATCGTTTTCTGTAGAGACATGGGTGACAATGTATTATTGAGGTTCATGAAGGTCCCTATTAAAATTATCGAGGTCAATTTTCGAAATTTTAAATTTTAAAATCCATAAATAGAACGAAAAAATGCTATTTTTATTTATTGCCCACCTTTTTTCACATAATACGTGTAGATATTTAAAAGGCCGTGGCGTAACTGTTTAATCGTTTAAATAATACAGTATTTATTAAAATGTATTGATATTACAACAGTACGCATTCATTTTTGATACACGTGAAAACACCGTGATTGCTACAATGTAGGTATTATGTATTTTCGCGTGGCGTGTGTACTACAGGCTACACAGTTAAAGATGTGAGTATTACGTATATAGTTTCTTTCTCATTACGCATGTTGTTCTCTAGCCAGAAACACCTATATTCCCAGATGTACAATGTATATAATTTTACCTCACACACAGAGTAATACTTAATTAATACTAGTGTAACTTGGAAATAGTGATTAAACGGGGGCAAACGTTAATAATTACGGTGCACAAGTCCAGTAATTACTTGTTGGATATTAAAATGCATGCACTCGCCTCGGAAACGGAAGCCTAATGCAAATATTGTACATGTTTAGCTACAACTACTAAAAAATAATATGTATTAAAGTTTTGGCTCCTCGAGAGAGCATCTGTGTCCGTTTCGCAGTTAATAATAAAGGATAATGGAAATGTAGCATGATAAAAGAAATGAAATGCGCATGAGAAATTAAATCGTAATTGCTAAGAGTCACTTTGAATTGAGGCTTAATTCATTACAACTTCATCATCTGTAGAGGTGTAAAAGTGTAATCTCCGTAGCTTTTGTTTATTTTAATTACTTGGCCGCATGTTCCCCCACTAATTAAATATCTCTGCTACACTGTTGCTATTTAAACACGTCCGCATACATCTCTATACATTACACACAGGAAAAAAGAACTCCTACGAGTCCAAATCTCTAAACTAGAAATATTATTTCGCTTTTATGAAGATTTAGGGCTTCTTTTCAATTTTCCCCTGAAAAGCGATTACTTCATCTTATGGTGGAATTCGATTACAGCTTACAATGAATAATTTTCCTGGGAAACAGATGAATTCAAAGTTGGGTATCATACGGATTATAAAATGTTAATCCAATTTTGCTAAATATGTGAACACCAACAGAACGGACAATTTTTGGAACAAAGCCTCCTGTGGGTACATTAAAGGGGAAGAAGTCCTTCACTTGACTTTTATATTGATTTTGTAGTTGCTGTAGAAGTAGAGAGACTACACGGGAGAGACAAAGATGTGCGAGAGAACAGCTTAAGGAAAACTTGGTTGAGACACAGGGAAATTTCTTCCTTTCACGTTCAAATGTACAAACGTATACATGTGAGTAAGGGTTGCAAACAATGCAGTGGGTGTATTTCTTCGGTATCTACGTCTACGACTCATCAGAGATATGGTGGTGTTCTTTTGTTACGGGCATCTTATAACGGATTGTTAAAATAGATTTACTCCCAGAAAAATGTAAATGCAGACCGCTAATAGTAATAGTACATTAGATACTTTGTTAATCAATATGGGAATATTGTGTTTGGAGAATAGAATCAGTAGAATAGTGAATGCCCAAAACAAACGTTTAAATTATGGGCAAGCATTACACTAAAGCTATAATTGTTCAGTATTTAAGTTGCGTAATATAAGTATTATATAAAAAATGTGATGTGATTACATTGTGTTACAGTGACAATGCAGCAACCTTGTAAATACATAAATAAGTTCGTCAGATGATATTGGCAGCCCAATAATTAATGTGAATCGAGGAAATATTTATACTTTGATTTTAAATACATAATAAATCTAGTTTGCTGCAGTTGGTATATTTAATTTAACGCGACACTAAATAGCATACATTATTCATATGTATACATTATACTGTGTAAATGACACGATTTATCGTGTTAAAATTCCATTGTGTCTCCTGGCCTTTTTAGTATTGCACTTTTTGTTAGTGATCTATTACATTACATAATGTGTACACGTTATTTAACAAATAAACCGACCATCTTTGCCAAAGCGAGTATTGTAAATGTTGTTGTGGATTTCCAGATTACACCCGACCACAAATCCAGTGTTACAATTGTTCGTTCAGTATCACACACCAACTATATAATATGTAGGTACTGTTATTTACAATAATATAATGAGTGCATTATACTTAATGCTTAATTGCAATTGGAATGTAAATCTACTTGCTGCACACAACAATTCCATATTCAGATGTTAATGTCTAATAATGTAAATAAATTTGTCTTGCCTCTCCCCGACCCCATCACACATGTTTATAAACCGATACCATGGGTTAGCAACAAGAGCAACAGCTGTTAAGGCCCTTGTTCACACGTTTCTCACTGTTTTTTCCCTATGCTCCACCGTGTTAATAGTTTTTAATAAGGCTTTGGATTGCAAGGTCTGACACATTAGTTAAATATACCAATCGAAACATACGTTC
>JABASC010004521.1:0-11733 GCA_019776185.1 Plutomurus gul | reverse complement strand
CAGCTAACTAATTCAAATGTGCATAGGCGCGAAGAGACACCACCCTACAGGCCCAACAGGGACAGTGTGCAATATTATATATGATACACAGCATATATATGTAAAGCAGGTTAATTCTTATATTTGTTACTTGCGTTGCGACCCAGCTTATTAGAAAAGTATTCTACTATGCAGGGTTGCGACGAATTAACTTGAACAGTGCGTCATCATTTCTATTGGGAATTAACCATCGCAGTACCATGTCACTGGCATAACGAAACTTGTAAAAGCGCATTGCATTGCTCGGTTGTTACATTGGATTTACAAGTTCTTGATTTGTTGACACATGTAAAATTTTATAAAAATGATGGAGTGAACTTTCGTATTTGAAAAAAATTATCATTTATAATTTTGAACCATCAAAATAATAGATTACGCTTGTACATTGGAATGTTAAAGAAATGACGAACCGACCTGAGAACACTCTTTCAGTGCATCAGTTCTTCTTCACTAATTAAGTTCGTAAATAGCAAGAGAAGTCACAACACGAATATGCCCCCCTGACCAAATTCACTTATTGTTAGATAATATTATAGAAATTAGAAAGAGCAACTTTTGGTAATCATTTCAGAACATACACGTAGTTATGCCATTAAATTCTGTGGCGCACTCACAGGGACAAATATACAGAGTGTATAGTCTATTAGTGCCATTTATTTCCTATTTATCTGTTTATTCCTTACGGAATTACATTCGAAGTTTTCATAAGTGGGCCCTAAACGGAAAGAATATCGTAGCAATTGGCCAGGTCCCAAATTGCAGGACAAATCTGGCAATGCTTTGTCTAATTAATTGTGTTTTGCTTATTGCGGTTATGTCATTTCATCTTGAAAATTTTCCAACTTCATTAATGTGAATGTAACATATATCGTTGCCTACGCGTGTAGACGGAACTTTCTGCGGATATGCAATGTAGATACATGATAGAGGAACGAGATGTAATAATACTCTTGTGTGTGCTCTGTGGATATGAATCATGCAGCAGAGGTCATTCCAATTGTAAAAGATTAGTGAGTGGCCGCTGGGCTATTATGGAAAAAATTCTTAAAGGCAAAAGGGAATACGGCTGCTTGTCCGTTGGGTAAAAAGGGCAAAATTATATTATGGGCTCATTTGAATCATGGGAAATAGTTACAGATTTTTGCAAGAATTTATGAAAAAAATTACAATTTGTTACTACTTATTTTGCACATTAATCTTGCTTTTGTCCACAGAACGATTGAAAGTTATAAATTGTGAGTGTTGTGTCTTACTCATTGTCAGTCAGTACTCAGTACCCAATGAGTTCAATCTATTTATAAGCATTTATTTGTACGTAAACTTGAAATTTGTAAATGAATACATGGGATAGGATCAATTGTGATATAACATAGGGATGACAGTGAAAAGTCAATGATGAGTCAGATGTACTATAACATGAGTAACTCGCACGAAATCATCGGTTGGTCAGTTCTATTTTATGCATAATTTTATAATTCGAGTGAGAGTGATAGTAGGAACCCTCCATAAAAAGTACAACATTTAGTAAATGTTATATAAATAGTGTTGTACAAAGGCACCTACACAAAAGCGGATGAAAATATACTATTTATTATGTTATTTATTATTGGTTAAATTCCAAATAAAAAGTCTGTTTACACTCGAGTAGACCGATGTTACCTTAAAGCATTTATTGAACTATATAGTCGACAATGAATTTCTATTGTCCACACTCTGCATCCAGAATTCCACAAACTTACGCTCATTCCATATACATACATCCAGTTACACTAATACCTACCATATGTACAGTATTATTAACAATATTCTCTTGTATTTATAATTGCACGAGAATAAGCGTACCTAATTTTATGATTAAACATACGCGAAATACACATAGAAACAGTAGACGGCATAAAACTGTACGCTACCTGCGTGTATTTTGACAGTAAGTCTACAACTAACTGATTGCAATTATACCATTCATATTTTTAATTGCATTCAATTTGGTGCAGCTTTTATTCATAATACGATCGATACACGACTCAAATCGCAGACTTGGGCAATAGAACCCGGGGGTAGGGGAGTTTCGATACACACAAATTATAATAAGTGATGTTGTATTATACAGCCGCTGGAACTACAACGTATGACAAACCTCTCCTAATCGTCATAGGACTAGACCGCAGGGTGGTAGTGGTGGGTGCAATAGTAATTGTCCTATGATTTTTTGTAAGTGGATGTCGCACATCGCAGTTCGCACGACAATACTGATGTGATAATTGTACAGCTAAAAATTGAGAAACACATAGTAGTATACATATTACATATATCTGCAAACTAATTCAAACAGTCAGGAAAAGCACCTTTGGTTCCAGTACAAAACTTAAATCAGGAATAATTTCACATCATAATAAGGAAATAAGTACTGACAATGAGAGAAATTGTATGGAGACACGAAAACAAACAATAACAAATAATTAATAAGACAGACAGGACAACCTAGTGCGCACAATATTATGTAATATAAATAGTTCCTTCCATTACTATATTTTTTCTTAAGTAAGATTATCCCACAGAGTATGCAGATTAAATCAAAGGTAACTTCACTATTTGTATCTATCATCCGTGCATTTCTCAATGGTTGCATATTGCATACACGTACATATGTTACCTTACAAGTAATTTTTTATTTAGTATAGCATTCAATAATTAGGAAACATATTTTGTATAGCTGTTATCTCAAAATTACAAGTCCTCCTCCTTAGTTCACTCACTGCCTAATATATTACACATCTATCTTTGCTCAAGAACATTTTTCCTCAATTCTTATCACAGCACAGTACATCTGGTGTGCATGGCTTATCAGGGACTAACAACTGCAACTTTTGAATTCAATGCTATCTCACTCTATATAAGTGACACTTGAGATGGTCGAGTCATAATCATCGTAGACCCGAGAAAAATAAACAAGTGTCAGTTATTGAGGAAATTCTACAATAATTATTTAATTAAGACTGCAATACAGTTTCTTTTTTATATTTCTAGGCAGGCAAATGTTTTTTTCATGCTGAAGGCCACGAGGGGAAGCTCCAAAACGAAATACCAAATGCTATATAATTACAGGGAACACAGGAAAAGTAAATATCATCAATAATTAATACAGACGACACGAACAATGTGTCATTTGTAAATATTTAGCACCTGCATTGTACAATACATAATAATATATAATAATGAACCTACGATATTGCAACGAGAATTGGCTCAGAAATATTGCAGGTGGTGTGTCAAGTCAGATGTAAGGAAGGGTAGTCAATAAATATGAACTACTTAACTCTAATTATAAGTATAGGATTTTATTATAATTGTAGGATTGAGTCATTATCCTGAATAGTCCCTAGATCCCCGCTAGCTAGCAAATAGTACAAGTACAGTGTCGTAAACTAATCATTTTAATTCACATATTAATAATTTTTATTTAATCCATCTACTTGAAATTAAATAAATTGTAATTTACATTTTTTAACCAGAATAATAAGAAAAACCGAATGATTGGATTACTCCAACAAAATACTCAATTCAAGTTGATTATTAACTATAGTAGGTTTTTAATTATACTGACAATGAATTTTGCTTACTTAAACTAGACTTGCATTAGTAGATAATAATTTTTATTTTTGTGTGAACAATGTTTGTATACAGTAGTTATTTATTCGAAGCATGTACCCGAACCGAAAAGTACATATTATTTGTGTTGTGGGCTGTGGTGTAGGTGTTGGTATTGAAGATTTGTAATAATATTGAATAATGTACTCTAAATCGACCAGATGGAAAATTTCGCACACATGTTAATTGGTGGTGGAAGAAGCCACCACAGGGGAGTCAGTGGGTTTGTTCGTATTGGCGGCATCAGCCTGGTTATTGGAACTTCCATTCACTTCACTTTTATTCTGAACATCCGTGTCCATTTGTGAAGATGGAGGAGTTTCCATGATGATAGCATTAGCAGGAACGACGGCCAGGCTGTCACCCTGTCCCACCATGTCCTCCTCTACGTCCATCTGAGAGTCAGTCTGTCCATTGTCGAGGGTGGATGGAAGAGGAACTTTGGTTTCCAACTTGGAAATACAGCTTTGAATCAGTTTAATGCAATCCTTCCTGGCAGTTCGAACATCCTCTCTCCCCTCAGTCTCAATATCGTCCAACTTTATGAGATTTCGTGTAAGCATCTCGTCCAAATAAATGTAATCCTTGTCCTTCCGTGAGTTGCCGCCGAATTCGTTAACTTTAGTCTCCAATTCCTTCACGTCCTCACTGACGGCCTGCACTTTTTCGATTGGGTCCTTGACGGGAGTCGGCTTCTTTGGTGGCGGCGTGGGAGAATGCTCTGCAGGTCGAGATGGCTTCTGGCTATTACTATTTGATGAATAATTCTGCTGTGGTTGTGACTGTTGATGTTGTCTGGGGGAGTTGCAATCGGTGCCGACGACGACGGGCCCTTGGCGCCCCTCCACGAAAATCGGGATGTGACGAACACCGCTCCCACCCGAACCCCCACCACCCCCACTCTGATTCGGTGACTGGCCCGATTGTTTCGATTTGCTGCTGTTACCGCCGTACTGTGTTGAGGGCGGAGCCTTTGCATTTCCATCCACGTGGCCATTCGGAGGAGCAGACTGGGCTCTTTGGTTACGGTCCTGAAAGTTCTCCCCACCAACTGTGGGCTTCCAACTCGAGTCCGTGGCACTTCTGTGTGGTCCAAACGGGTGTTGCTTCCTCTTCGGTGGTTCAGGAGGAGAGCCTCCAGAGTTCCCCGGGGACGATGCCCGGACATTGGCATTTGCACTAGCTGAGGCATTATTGGGTCCAGGAGAAGTGGCAGTAGCCGTAGATGATGGACTGGCCGAGCTGGAACTGTTTTCATGGACGATTCGAATAGGAATTACATGTTCTTCCCCGCAACTGGCAGTAGAGGAGCCGGAGGCGGCCCCCGAAGAGCAGGTGGAGCCAGCTCCGCCTGAATTGTGTCGTCCCCTCTGCTCCCAGCGACCCATGTCATCCTGCCATGGGTTCTGATTTCGCATTGAGGCAAACATTGGATGTCGGGCGGCTATGTCGTCTAGGCGCGAACGGGCGCTCGATGAACGAATGTCGTCAAAGGGAAAACCTCCCTAAAAGAAACCATCAAACAATTAACATTTGCGTACACAGACAACAGCCATTAACATTAATGATTAATGGACCATTATTCAAGTCACATCTTATAACAAATCACGTTATCACAATTCATATATACACAATTTTCATAGGCTTTCCTTTTAGCTCTTAATACATCCGAAGAGAACATTAAAAGTAGTAAGTTGCAACTCTTCATTAAATTCCTCGCCACGATATAATATTTTTCACCTATTTACTTTTAGGTGTTCTAGTAATTTGTACCTTGTAATTTCCCTCCGCCGCGTCTAACGCGTCTTATCAGCTAAACTTTCACGATACTCCGTCATCAATTACACATTTGGTCATCCTTCAAAAGGAAATACATTAAAATAATTTCACGTGTTGTACTTATTTGTGTATATAGTCAACTCTTGCTTTGTCTACAATCATTTACACCAAAAAAGGATGACATAATAACAACCCGTAGCGGTAATAAATAAGTCTAATTAACAGCTAGGCAGGCAGCTTGCGTAGACTAGACAGACACCATCTATACTCATACGCACTACATGACAATTCAAATGAGATTAATAATTAATCGTCCATGTAATGTCGTTATACGCTTTGTGCACATGTAAGTGCTTTAAAGATGAATTTCTCCAAGTATGTATAATGTGGACTTGGACTGGACTACAATGCAAAGTGAAAGGAACAGCAGATTTCTATATATACATTGTAGGATCATTGGATTATTGCAGCCAATATATGGAGTTATTAATTATTAAGACAGCTTAGGACAAGAAAAATGCAAGGATTCTGTACCGGATACATTAAACTACCTTTCACAAAGCATAATATACTTCCATCGGTGGCGTTAGCACGAATTGCAAAAAAGGTTGAAGTTACTTGCATTTGTAAAAAAAAATCATGGAGAAAATCCGTGCATATAAATTTGAGAAATTGCAAATGTGTCAGCAAATACAAAAATTTGTGTGTGGTAGTACAACATGATTGTATAGTTTGCTATGTGAGAGAATGCACGTGCAAGACCACTGATAAGTTCATTGGGAGCAATAAATTCAGTGGTAGGTTAGTACATGTGCAAAAAGTACAGAGTAAAGTATTTAGCATTTGTTTTCTGGAAGGTTAGTATGTCTCCTTCATGGTTGTGATATTCCTATTGAAACTGTGAAAGAGTCCCATGTTTTAATGTTTTGTTATTGGAGCTGTCATTAGTGATGCAGTTGCAAATTTAATTGCCACAATGAAATGCAAACCAAACCACACTACTTGAATCTGTCGAGTCAACATAACATACAGTGTGTTACCATTATCTTATGCATAGTACAGAACAGAGGTACATTTTATAAAAGTCCATCTCACCAACTCAAGCTAGGCAACCAACATGACATGACAGTGGCGCTATGTCCTAGGCAGCAGGATTCTCGCGACGAGATTCACTTGCTCTCTCTTTACCCTTTACGAAGCCAACTCTGGCGTAAAACGAAATGAGACAGCCTTGTCCTTATATGGAGAATGTATTCATTAACAGAACTTTCTCAAAAACCCTTTGCTTTGCATTCGAAGAGAAGGAATTGACAAGACCGTCGCCAACCAACCCAAAAGCTTTGAGCGTCTTGTCTACTTCAGAGGAAGACCATCTCACCAAAATAATATCAACATATACTTATTTGGATACCAACTAATAACTATCCAATAGAGTCAAGCCAAAAGTAAGTCAGTCAGTCTGCAATTTTGCTAGAGTACAGTGCAAGATACTGTTAGGTTGTGTAAATACATCGATGATATACGCTGTGATAAGACAGTCTCCCAATTATTCTCCGGCACCAAATTTGCATTTTTATTTTTAATCTTTGCTATTAAACACTACTTTACCAGTTATAACTGGTTATAACTAAATATACCTATAAGTTTGATAGATTCAAGTAAGTCAAATACAAGTGAGTGATTACATAAAACCATACAAGTCAAAATTTGTAAACGTGTACAATAGTATCCACGTAATCTTAATGTCGGTATTTAAATTCCATGTCAATACGCCTACGGCCCACTCAACATGAAATTGCAACCAAATTTCATGTAATACAACGACCAATAATTGCTATTTTGGCTGAACAAGCACCATGGGACTTGAAAATTTCTGAATTGATTATTGGACCACAAAGCCTATTTTGCAACAAATTGTACAACGCAAAAAAAGAATTTTATGATAGACGCTTTGAGTTCAAGTTGGGTTTATCAACATTTATCGATTAATATTTGTCTCCAGTAAGTACTTTTATTCAAAAGAAACTTGAGCCATTATTCGCTTTGTGTAACACTTCGAACCATGACAATGTTTGTAATAAACAATCGTGTTTTATAGACCTATGAAACTTTAATAAATCAATTTTTGCTTATTTATAATTGCAATCAATATTACTAAATACATTATCAATGTGTCAAAGAAATAAGTAATTAGAAAAGTGATTAAATTATTCATGAATGAACAATGGAAAAAAGGGTGACGTATTTTTCCAATAAGTAATAATGGTTAACTAAAATATACATTTTCGATTATCGTCCAAACAGAATACAAAATAAACATTACGAGATTGACTGTGAGCGTCACTATTTGCATTTCCTTTGAGAAAACTCTTGATACGAAAGTCAAGTGGGGAATGGAGGTTCAGAGAAATGACGTAATTCTAAAGTGGAATGCGGAATGCCATAATGCAATTCCAGACGTAATACTTTGCTGTGAATGCTATTTCCACGCGATTTCATGAGCTGATGAAAAGGCACAGAGTAAAAGATTTGACACTTGAATGCTATTTATAGTAATTCACACATATCCTCTCGTTTAGTTTGTTAGCACATCAGAGTTCAGAAATGCGAACCTTATGGAACGGTCGTCTACACAAATCCAATACATAGTAGCAACAAACGGATTTACATGAATTATACACATTTCATGATTACATAAAATCGTGTACTTAATTAGCGCCTGTCTACACCAGTCCTACCGTAACAACTGGACCAAGAAACGGCGAATACTTCCTAAATATTATCAGACTTACTAAACAGTGAAAACCCAAAACGTCAGTTTGCACGAAAGTGCATAGAAAACACATGCGCTTTTATCCAAGACATCTCAGTCGATGACGTTAGACCCTGATTTCACGACAAAGTTATCTATAGTTAAAATTGATACAGTGTAGTCAGAATCAGAAAAGCCAACACCTGAGTTACTATAATGGTAACTATGTAGGTCGTCATTCGTGACTATTACAATACTGTAAGCACTTTAACTATGGATAAACTCTGTCGTGAAATCAGGGTCTTATATATCCATTATTAATTATGCACATTTTCAATTCAATCATCAATCTAATTTTCTCATTACTAATCAAAGCAATTGTGAATTGAAAACACGAAATCTTAAACTTGTTGGATAAAAAGTTCTTTATTAATCACATTGCGTACTATTGTGCACACCGCACCCACTCCAACTTTAAAGCACATAAACGGAACAACCATATAGATAATGCAAAAACCTGCTCTTCAAACCTTCCTGGAAAGGAGAGAAAAGACACACAAAAAGTGTCGAGGAGAGACACACAATGAAGGTGATTTCATTTCACAACTGAATCGATGAAAGAGGACAAAAGTTTTTTGGCTATAATAAATTCAAACTGTCAAGTCCAGTGGGATAAAAATGTCTGTGACATAACAGGGACATTACACATTTATTATTAGAAATGTATTTCTGATGATGTCCCTTCTACAGTTAGTGGTCAAATGGAAGTTTTTATGTTCCACCGTGTGCACAGACCGGACACTTACGAGCAAAGCCAAATATAACACAAAAGTAATACATACACTTTACATTCTCAGGACGGAACTTGAGAACATGAAAAACTAACAATACGACAAAGACAGATGCTCCAGAAAGTGCCTGCAATTTTCCAGACACTAAGTTCACCATACATCATACAACTTGTAATATTATGGGGATAATTAGCAGTTAAAAACTGCCAGGCTACAGAAAGCCCCAAGCCACCATTATTTCTATCTGCACACATACTGAGCACATATGAGATATCATGACGCTGTGTCATTGTTATTTATGACACTTCAGGTTAGTAAGTGGCAGAAAAGAGAATCTGCATAACACTTAAAGATAATCTGCCAACCTACCTCTATTTATTTATAAATACATATCGTCTACATCTCCAAATGCACACACTATAGTTCATACAGTCAAGTCATGTCATATTTTCGCCTTCTCCATTTCTTGCGTTGTTGATGAAACGAAATAAAAGCGTAGTCTCTCTTCGACTTTGTACTACAACAGCTCACACAACACCTTCTTTGACTGCCTTCTTCATTTCTATGGATGACTTATGGCACCAACTAACACCTTACTATGCCCACGCAAAACTACAGCATCTGTCTGCACAAGATACCTTCTACTCAGCTAGCTTTTCACTGTATACAACGAATGATTGCAGTATTTATTATAGAAAAGTCCTCCCATGTGTACATGTATATAAAACAAAAATACTCTCGTCTCCCCCGCACACACTGACATACCAGTTTTTCTCTCTCCTCCGCATATAAATCAACTTCGATCTTGACAGATTCTCAATAGGCACTATTACTATGCATTATTTAATAATGCAAGTAATGCAATTCATTCCAACAGGTCAATGTAAAGTCAAATCAACTCAACACGTACTCCACTATTATGTCACACAGCCATGCGTCCGGCTTTTTAGTAAAACTACACGAGTACTGTTCAGCTGGGTAACAGGTAGAGCTACCTAAATTCTTTCTACATACTACATGCATTCTACACTTCTCCATACTAGTATTATCATAAGTTCCGCCCATATAAAAATTAATACGCTAATTAATACGCACCATGTTGGCCAATTTAGTATTCTAACTTTTTTGGAAAAATAAATGTTGATCCTTCTGGCAACAAGTAATATTTTATAAATACTTTCAAGTATTACTCGTTTGCTTTCATGGGAAAACTTTTACCTGAGAAACCCTACCACAAAGAATATATTGGTATAGGTACTTCAACAGCATGCGATGCAATTTTCCGCTAAAACGTAAAAGGTATGGAAATATGAAATATTCATGACGTACACGCATCAACTAACAAACAATGAACAAATTTTAATACCTAAACAGGCAGTAGCGTTTGTTAAAAGATATGTTTAAAGTAGTGGATAGGCAAACCTCCCACCCACGGTAAACAGGAATTACATGCAAGAGACGCAATAATGCTATAGCACAGTAGATTATGATGAACATAAGACGTTATATTATTGCATGTGTCGGAGAGACGAATGCAGCGAAACCATGAAAATTTCCATTATTTGTGCGTTAATCCGCCCCCAATAATTATTATATTTGCAGGCAATGCATCATGGTTTAAAATTAAAATATCTGCACAATCGCTCATTTTTCAAATTGCACACTTTCCTGCTTTCCGAACCAGATTCGCGACTGTGGTCTCTGAAAAATAGGCTACCCACCACCAGAGGAGATGATATTATTAAGTAGAGAAACTAGAAACTCATCGGAGTATGACATGAAGTATGGATCACTGCATCACAAATTGAACGCTTATATTGTAACACACTTACTACAAATTGTAGTACGTCAACCATTGACACGACCTTTATTCCATTCTCCTTTTCCTATTTACTTAGTAGGAAAACTATAGAATAGTAATTAAATGATGGATACGAACATGACAGGTTGATGTATAATGAGCATTGTCCATTATCCTGCATGGGGAGCCATGCACACTCAACAATTAGTATTAAATGTTTGACTATACATCCAAATAAAGTGAATACTACATATAGATACTGTGTATACTTACACACAAAATATTTTAGCATACGGCTAATGTTCTGCTTGTGTCGTGTTCCATTTCGATATTAGCTAGCTATCGACTAAGTTCACCTAATACCTTACACACCTTTTATATGTAAAAGGAAAACAATGCAGTGACCTGACCTGCTTTCTGTGACATGCCCAATAATGAACAGTCTATTACAATTCATGAGCATCATACTGACTGCCAACAAAGAGATCCAATCACAACTTTAAGTGTCTCTTCTATATAAAATATATTATACCGCTCTTCTTCCACTTTAAGATTTTATATCAGAGTGGTTATTTTTCTTAAAGGTATTATAGTATTATAATGGGTAGCAGCATTACCTATATTATATAGGTATTATATATATGTACGATACCGTATCATACCTTGCAACAGAAGAAGAAGAAGCCTAACGATGCGACACGATTTTATGACACATGAACCTTGGCATTTCGCTCCCAGCAGCGGCAGCTCACATTACTTTAATGTGCTACCATAAGTACGTATGTATGTACATGTAACATTGTATTGTAAGTACAGACACTGCAGGCACATTAAGTGTGTCCCGTCATAATATTATAGAGCTGTATTATCTAGAACCGGAACGTGACTTTTCGGTCGGTCGGCGAAAACCAATGTCACATAGC
>JABASC010004520.1:0-11734 GCA_019776185.1 Plutomurus gul | reverse complement strand
CCGAAGGGTGGTGTTCGGTACAATAGTAATTGTCCTATGATTTTTTTGTAAGGGTATGTCGCACGTTGCAGTTCGAGCGACTGTAGCAACCAAAACCTACACATTTCTTACGCATCTATCACAGCAAGCAGGCGGGTAAACCAGCTAATTGTGTGGAAACCACTACCTAATATTAGCCCCGCAAACGCTTCTTAAGTGTGACAAAAAGGCGTGGTAGTTGCCAATCAATTTTACAATACCTTTAATAATACATCAATATGGTTGATTATTTTTTTGACTATTTGTATAGGAACACAAATGTGGGATTGTGTTGTGTTGTGACAGGTTAAGCGTAGAAAACAAATTCGTTGATTGGAAGAGACTTTAATTGTAGAATCCTTTTCCGTACTATGTGCATTGCACATTCATCAAATGCACATAGAGCCACACTGGTGCAAGTTTGTGCACTCTTACAGCGTGGTAAATAAAATATCATGTAGAATGTACATGATAATACGAAATTGTACAGAGTGATGTGATGAAGGTATAATCGACATGCATGCCAACATGACTTCGAAAACGTGGACATAAGTATGGTAGTGTTGTATAGGTAGCGGATAGCAGAGTCTCTATGAAGTTAATGCTGTTAAGGTACAATGGCTTGCTGACTGATGGTATAAGTTGAGTGCTCATAATATTTAACTACAACGACGAATGGGATAGAATGAGGTGGAAATAGGTTGAATAAAAAATGATCGACCTTCGGCATGCATACGTAATGACGACTCGAATTGAATAGAATGAGTATTCGCTGGCGAGCTCTTTAAAAGTGGGAATTCCGACTTCAATTTCGGTCAGTATAGTCGTTTGTCCTCAACTGGACACACTAACAGCGAGTATCCAGTTTGAATTAATTGAGCAACATCAGTAGCGTCTCACGTCACCTCCACAATACTATTTTTTCCTTGTTTGCTCACACTTGGTTTTGACTCGTGTCTCCATTTTCTGGTAAATATTTTATATTCTATTTACTACTTTTTTTTAGATTTATTTCCTTAATGTTAACGTGTCAAATTTAGTCATTCTTAGCTGGAATTGATGCGTCATTTCCGCATTTGGATTAGACAACCAAAATATGTAGTCAGCAGTCAGAAGTACAGCACCAACGGCCTGTAATCTAAATAAACGAAAACGAAACATAGTTTGTTATTATTTCTGAGAGTTAAGAGACTATTCTGAAGTAAATTTACTCCTACTGACAAGTGAGTATTAATCATATTCTTGGAAGAAATTCTCTGTCTATGGTTTGGATACTACTGTGAACATAAAGACAGATTTACTTGTGAGCAGTCTCCATGTGTATCATCCTTATTCGATACCATAGAGGAAAATCTTCTTTAAGCAGAATTTCCTCTATGATTGGATACACAAACAGTTACACAGATACAATATATACACCGTTGTTTTAAGTAACCCTTACCATCTCAGCGCAATCTTAGGCGAATCTACCATATACCGTTGCCTGATAAAGTAAAATTACCCTTTTGACGATGGCGTTAACAACCTCCTATATACACTTTTACAATTAGTAGAGATTGGCATTGGCCCCGAAACGATTTTTCTTGTAACTGCACGGCTCGCATAGGTATTAAATATAAAATCATCTTTCACAAATCCATAAGAAAGTGCTATTGTACACAATTCGTTCTAGGCTGCAGGATAGAAACAAATTCAGAAATCGTGTCAGTCTAGAACCAACAAAAAATTCAGTGACTCGTTTCCGGATTGGTAGGTTCTCTTTGATCAAATAGGTTCATATTAGGTTCTTCGGGAAAACTTACAATTAGATTTAATTCATTGTGCAAAGCTTAGGCTTTGTCTGTTGGGAAATCAAAAGTTTTCAAATGTATAATGTAGTTTCATATCATTGAAGGTTGTCTAATAAAATGTATACACAGATTCCAAATCCAAATTGTTATGATTCATTAGGGTTAGGTTAGGTCATAGGATTAGGTCCTATGATATATATATATCCACTTTTAACAAAAACACTTGGACTTTGGAATGTTGTTTTCATTCAATTGCATCACTTTTTTTGTATTTATTATCTACATTTCACGTATTTAGCATGGTTTAGCGAGTGAGCAAGAACGAATTTCATGTCGTGTATTCAAACAGTGTTTGTAGATCATATTTGTTCTGTTGGACACACAGTCATCCGAACAAAATCTAGTAGCAAACAGTGCCGTTGTTGACCAACGGTATTAAATAATTGCTAAAGCAGTGTACTGAATATTAGCATACATTTTGAAGTGTACAGTTGATTGTCGTTTTGTATGATAACGTATGTTAATACAAGTGCATAATAACACTTTTTTAGCTTTCAATAATCAGTACGGATAACATCAGTTTCATTAGTACAGACTCTGCCCTGATAATGAAATGTTTACAATGGCAAACTTTCTTCTGTGTAGACCATATTAAAATGTAACACAGTCAAAGATATACGACCGTTCCCTTTAGGCGTTAGTTGGATAATACAGACTGAAAAAGTTTTCAGTCTGTTCAGTTACAGTTCTGTAAGTGAACCGACAGAATAGAACTAATCATAGATCATATTATTGTTACACAAATATATATTGTGGTTACTAGCGTTAGCTTGTGCTATTATTAGCGTGACTGCAATACTTGATTAGTGATTTATTGTAATCTGTCAAGTATATTCAATCGAAGCGTGTCATGACTGACAACGAGTTTTGTTAGTCCCCTGTCTGTATGACTTTCATCGCTGCAGTAATGATACTGATACTCTATCTGGTGGTAAATTGATTAAGTGGCAGGAAATTATAAAAGTACGATTTTTTGCGCAATAGTCAAAGTTTCGGTCTCTTGATACTAATTATTGTTATTTATAATATATATTATCCATTATTTAGATTGGAAACCTAATCAGGATCAAGGAGAAGCGTTGAGTGAAGTTGTGACTAGTCTAGGATAGAAGTTAGACGTGGAGAGAAGTGCATACTTACAGTCGCAGCAATTTTTCAACAGTACTAATGGTGTGCAATAAAGTTCGTTATCAGAACAATATAACCACAAAACCAACAAACCTGCAGACTAGTGCAGACCAGTCTAATGACAAAACAACTTGCGCCTTCGTTTTGACTTCACTGAAGAATTGGTTCGCATTGAGTTGACCCCATTCTGCTCAATCACGTTACATACCTTGCAAAGAACAGAAAAAATTGTATTCTTCTAGTCTCGCGAAAGACAGTGCTGCTAGACTGTTAGTGCAAATATTGCACTAGTTTACTCATTCATATTGAAAGTTTAGTTGGAATTTGTCTATTATAGAGTTCTAATTGTAGGCAGTTCTTTTGTTCTTCCACATTATCATTGACTGACTAATTTGTGTTGAGTGGAGCCATTGTTCCCGCTGTTTGTAGCTGAGGTGGTACACGATAATATTCAATTCGATGGTCTTTGCATGGGTTAGTGCCCACAATTTGGACTCTACAACCTGAGAAACAAACTCCACAGGTTGACACACAGAGTTGGTACGAGTACACATTGCCGTCTGTCTGCACAGCTCACGCTCCATCTTTGTGTCTCACAAGTTTTGTCAGTAAGATTGATTCGAACGAAATCACCTTCACTTTCTTCTGCACAATCTGTACCGCATCAAATCGTAGTCTTTGCGTTTCTACTGTCAAACAACAATAAAATGGTCATTGAAACACGTCCTGCATGGCATGGCTCACACTTTAACCTGTCGGGCCTTCGTGACCCAAGTCGAAGAAATTTCTGGCGGGGCAGCCGGGATTCGGAGAGCAGTGTGAGCATGGCCAGTGACGACGAAGATCTGATTTTATCCCGGGACGATGACTCTTTTTACAGACGTCGGAAGCGGTCTGGAACTTGGCCGTAAGAATGAACACATTTTTCCAAGAATTTAATCGTGTAAAAAAATCAGCGCTTGACCAAATATTTATTGATAGTCGGGATACCGGAAGCTTGTGGGGCACTGATTGAACCTGTGCTATCTCTTTGTGCACCGGACTAAAAAAAATCCCAATCCTTTCAATATAATATATGATAGTTTATGGTAGAAAAAGTACAGTGCCTGTGATAAGCGTATGGTGTATTTACCAATTTCGCAATCTCAGTGTTACAATCCCTTAATTTGTCATTGATAAATGGTTAAGTCCATCAGCATCACGAGAGGTTTACGTAGAAAACGATGTCTCATCTATGGCGGTCTTTGGCGCAACGTGCTATAGAGTCTATATTATATTTCAGTCTTAATAAATATTTAGAGCCTGTACAATTGGGAAACTGAACTTCTGTATTATGTTGACTTGCAATTGGTATTTAATTGAATTGTTCATTATGGGTGAGAAGTGAGAAGGTAAACGTGATTAGGGGTTTTGTAATTTCAGCACCCGATTGTTATGTTAACTGTAACTGATTGTGAGTACCGATAATAGTAGATAACTACAGTTAGAGGGACGGCGGTTGCTTCTTACTTCCAAATTAGTATGTTAAAAAATTGAATGAGACATCTAAAAAAATCTTAATGCTTATGTTCGCTTAGTCTTTTACTCTGCTATGGTAAGAAATACTATTACTATGCCTTAATGTGTAAGCTTGCTTGAAATGTATTTTTAATAGTATACTACAGCACTACTATATCGAACAGCATTTTATTCCTTGTTTCTTTTACGAAATGTGAGCTGTTAAATATATGCTAAACCAACGCTTCTAGTAAAAAGTAACAATCCATGTACTAACAAGTAGAAATGTAAATTTATGTATCTATAGAGGGCAAAGCGTAAAGAATGCCGATTGTCAATGACAAAGTGAGCCCACAAGCTGTCAAGCAACTCTGATCAACTTTCTGTGAAATTGTAGATGCATTTTCCGTGCTAGCGCTTAAAATGCATGTTATGTTCCACGGACTATCTAATAATTTCGATCAGTTTTATTAGATTAGAACAGCGTTAATCGTCTTTTGCTCTTATTTTGCACACACTACGATCGTAAGTGCAATGTTGGTATGTATTATTGCTTTCATTCATACGTACTTTGTGAATATTCAGTCACAGACTAATTGCACATTGATTATATTTTTTGCGAAAACTTATTTATTACGTCAAACGTAGACTAGACCACACATGGCTACTCATGTATTTAAGCTTTTTTCTATAAACCTATTTTATTGTTGCAGGAGAACGAGGTCACTGAATGCACCGTCGCCGATTCAGCAATTTGGACCATGTGGTCGAATCATGAAAAATTCCGCAATGGTCATGTAAGTAAACTTATTTATTCTACGTCTTTTCCCTTGTACAAGACGCAAAGCTTACGACTTACGAATGTCGTACATACAATACCAGCAACTATCTACTGTAATCTCACCAACATTAATTTTGTATCTGACGCTGTCAGGAGTTAAGTAGCGGGAGAGTGACTGTTGTAAAATTCATGTGAGCTGACGATTCTTGTGACGTACTAAATGAAAGAAATGACATTGATTGACTATCATTATTGAATTATTTATTGAACGCAATTATTGGACTCTTGTGAAAAGCGTTGCAAATGGACCCCTCCATTTTCCGCGCTTCATTATTTTGCTAAAAGATGTTTCTGCTACGGGTGGTAATACAAAACATTTTTATACATACATGCATACAAAATAAAGGGTTTTCATTTCAAGGCAACAGTGCATTGTGATCTAATTGCTGTTAACGGTCATAAAAGAAACTTACTGGGAAAACTGGTGGATATTTTGTATTATAGTAGAAAACAACCTGTGGGTCAGTGTTCAAATTTAGACCGCCTCAGTTTGAAAATATTTCAGTTGCTCACGACAAGTAATTTACAATAAAATCTTTTGGTCAGAGCCACCTTCATAGCTATTCTAGTAGCTAAATACAAATACTTAACATAAGAGATGTTTCGTGTTAACGTTTATTCATCTTGAAGTTATCTGATTGCGAATGTACAACATTTATCCAAGCGTCGATATTATTCCAATATTAAATTGGTTTTTGCAGCTAAATGTTAAACAACCGAAAATTTGAACCCAGAGAAAGAGTAAACCGTAGGTAGAAATTTTCATTGCACTTGTAAATTCAAAGTATCTTATATATCCAGAATTTTCTGGGGTTTAAAACAGTGTAAACATTATTTAATACTGTTCACTTTCACATCGTTCGACATGCGAACTGATATGGCTTTTGATCGATTGTATACTTAAATATAATCCATTTTGAAAGATCTTTAGAGCATTTTCAAGACACTTTTAGAGTCTTACTGAGTGTCTTGGCGAACATTGCATGTTGTAAGTACAAAGTACAATCCATGTAAGCCATAAGTTGGCAACAGCACAGCGTATGTACATGTATGTCTTGTATGCAGTTTCTTTGTTTAGTGGAATTGGTTCGAAAATGAAAAACCAATACTTGACAGTACACAGTATAAAATGAGAAGAACCTCTAAAAAGGATGTTGTTATAAAAGCTTGAATGGCTACAGAAATAATAAGGTTAGATCGAGGGAGGTTAACCATTTGATATGAAATATACGTTAGTGAATGCTGATGTACTATGAACAGGCGAGAAATTAGCAACCGGCAATGTCGATGTTTACTGTTTTATTTATCATTGTTGTGAGAGTGTGGATGAGAGCCGGAGGGTCTGGTTCTGGTTGAAGTCTCTCGCAAAAAACATTGAAGACATTCTGATTACGGGCTTGTAATGTACATGGACTATAACATGCATTATTATGAGATTACTGTGCTCCGGATAAAGGGAAAGTGAGAAATAGATTGACGTCAAAGAAGACCCTGCAGGTTGACCCCATTCTTCATAATTTGTACTTATAGTAGTAGCTAATTGCTGAGAACTATTACCCAATTCCATTGAATCTTCAATGAAGGAATATTTTTCCTACATAATTTCTATAAATGCTCATATTGCCGAAGAGTGGTTTTTTAGAAAACAATAAGCCTTATCATTATTGCTAAACATTTCATATTCTCATCAAACATCTAAAAAATATAGGATAAAGGATACTCTACAATTTGTAGGAACAACAGCATTTTAACAACCAATCTAATAACTCACAAAATGTTTCTTCGGAGAGCCAAACTTTTTGACAAATTTGTCAATATTTTCGGTGAAATTTTTATGGTTGAAATTTTTTACGCTGGCGCAATTTTAGTTGTGAATTCCATGGTAAATCAAGCATGTTAAATCAGGAAACTTCAACCACTTAACACACCTTGGTGTGTTATGCTGTTTTCCAATTCGTTAGGGATAATTTTTGTTTCGAAATTTATTAATATCGCTTTACAATTGGCAGTGACTGACGAACTGATTTCAGTGGGGTATAAGTATGTAAAATTAACTTGAATATTTAGTCAAGCTCAACTTCTTAGAATCACTGGCAGATCTGCTGTCAGACGATCTGCACTGTTAAAATGAAGGTGAACAAAAGTTGCTGTCGAAAGTACAATGCCAAAGTTTATTTACATTCTCAATACCGCGAAGCTATTGAAAAGGTAGAGTCTATTTTATTGCGCAACTGTCAACCTCAAAACATTACAGTTTAGATAGTTACAAACATAGATGTACAATATTGTTGTGCTCTTTCTCTGTGCATGCAAATTTTTTGCTTTTCGTGTATTAGAGCGAAATCCAGTCCAAACAAAGTATGTATACTTTGTAACGTTGTTTGACCATCAAACTCTATACTCGAAGTAAGTAGCAGAATCTACCATTTTTGCCCATTAATCGATCCAAAATCAAGTCTGTATGTTGACTAATCGTAATGCTACACATTTCCCAGGTAGATTTTCAAACTACAGAAACTAGACTGCTTAAATGTTAAAAACTTAAAAATGATATAAAGAAAAATAGACTAAATGTGCTTACGTCATTGCATTGCGCTAACCCGTGCTGTCAACATGATTATTGGTTGAAGGCTTGGGTGCATGAATTTAACGTAAGATGTTGTTCATATACGTAGGTATATCCTCTGCATTCCACATTCCACATGAAGCAAACACGTAATCTTAGAATTGGATTTTCCTAAGTGGACTAGACAAACACAGACTTTCTAGAAGAGTGGTATCAATATTTTAATAATGGATGGTTCATGTAGTGAAGGGTGTGTCTTGTTTAAGTAAAGTAAAAAATGTACACAATTATTGGTTATTCCACTTATCGGTAATATTTGACCGTGACATTGGTTTTTGTTTTTCAAATAAGTATGTAGTCCTAGAATTGGAAGTGCGTGCATTTGTGTATATATGGCGAACATTCATATTTGCATTTTACATAGATGGCCAAATTACATTACTAATTACAAATTACATTGAAAGTTCAAAATTACAATCCTGAAATTGCACATAATTTTCATTGCTTTAGTTGGCCATCTGTGGCACTTTATCTATTGCCATAATATATTATTTGGATTGACGTCAAGAAATTATTATTGCTCCAAGAGCAAAGAGCCTAGGGATTCAACATCCAACAGTAACAATAAATACTGGCTGAAGAGAATTCACTCTACAAGCCATATCAGTAAAAGAATAATTTATAATTATGTATTGCGGGCTATTGTTTAGTATTACCCCGTTGATATTAACCAGTATATATTATATATGTGTGAAGAGAGAAGCACTACAGACAGGGAAAAAATGAGTGGGTTTTTCCACTCATAACACTTTTGTTTCTTTGCTTAGTACAAGAACTTGCACTTTTTTGGTGACAATGCTCTTTTATGATGGATACGTTACGTAAATGTGTCTTAGGTGTGATCGGCATCGGCAACTTAGCATTGGAGTCGACAATTGTATCTTGTGTGCAGCTAAAATATTAGTAATATGGAATTACCAGTTTTTTAACACGAATTTTCATACTTATTTCGGTACTCTCTAAACTGACTGCACTTGATTAACAATAGTTAAAATGTTTAAAATCTAAGTTTTTTAAACTTCGTATTTGTATGGAGACAGCAATGTGTTGTTTGGTGGTGGTTTTACTGGATTTAAAAATATGTCATGTTTCTTTTTTGCACCTAAATATAATGGTGACGACAATCGATAATGACTATCTGTTATTATTTTCCGGGCAATTAATATGTCTTCGTTATTTCTTTAATATCACTTTTGTTCACGCAACACACATATGATACAAGGCCTTGGTTATTGCCGAATGTACATAATACGGCTTTTATATTCTGAAGGCATGCGTAAATACTACAATAATAATTACGAAATTTGGAACGACAAAATGTCTTTAGTCAAATTTATTATTTTGGAGGAATGGATTTCATTGATTTTAGCGAATGTAAATGTAAAGCAAATTATACTTTATCTAGTGGAGCCATATCTAGTGAGCTCAGTGGTGCTTTGTTTGATAAACATGCTAGCTCAAAAATGCAAAACTGGAAAAGTTGTGTACACAGCAGACATCCGTCCGTACTTAAGCCTAGCCAAAGCTCAAGTACAGATACATATGAGAGGATTTTTATTAGTGAAATTGTGGTAGTCACAATACAATCGAGTCATTACCAAAAAACTTTTTTGATCAAATCTATTTCCTCCTGTGTTCTGGATCAGACCCACCTGTTCGAATGGCATACCTAATGTTCTATATAATAAAAAGAACTAAAGCCTGTTGTACGGACGTGTATTATGCAGTGTACGTTCGTGTATGTTAATGAGAAACAAATCTATGGAGATTAATATGGCTTGTGACCGTGACTCTTGTACTTGCTTAGCCTAACCCCTTCATCGAATCGTATTCAGGTAACCAGCCGCGACAACGTAATTACTAGAGTGTACGAAAGAAGCATCAAGTATCCCCACGTCCTCTCATAATCGTAATTGGTGTGTGATGTATGCATATGCGTTATACGTAATGTGAGTGCGAGCTGTATAACGTATCCAGTGTTGGTTGCAGTGCAGCAGGGCTTTTCTTGACAGCCGTATAAATTCTTATGTTCAGTTGTCATTCTGCTCAGTTTAGTAATCACCCAACGGTTGGTTTATAATGACCACATTGTCCTTAGTAAGTGCATCTCTTGACAGTTGTAAGTCAACAGTGTAAGAAGACGAAAGGAAAATTCGAAGCTAAATAATAAATACCTATTCCACTAATATTGGTGATGAACACAAAGTCAGTACCTGCTTGAGTTAACCCTTTCCTTCAACCAAATTCAAATTCAACTCCTACTTCAACCAACATGAAAGTTCTGGCCTGCGAGAGAACCGTTTGGTAAGTTTTTAATTTTTACGGCCCTTACTACAATTGCGCTGTTAGGGTAATTTTGTAATTTCGATTTCGCGTCCATAACATTTTTACTTTTTGTAATTTTAATGACTTTGTTTAACATATTTTACCTACGTATCTGTTTGATATACTGTGAAAAGTGCATTCCTTTTTGGATGTTCTGTACGTACGATTTACGTAAGTAATTGAACTAGTTTTAACAAGATCTAGTTTTTACACTACTATTCCTCTGTTCTGTATGAGTGTTGTGTTTGTTCGGCATCGAAACTCACGTACGCACTATAAAAACTGACAACCACAACACGAAATGGGCATTTCGTTCCTATCTACAATACCATATAACATACGCGAATATATTATTAGCAATGCAATTAGTGTTTGTTGAATGGGTTTAACCGAAAACCCGTTTTCCCCACCAGGGTGGGAACATTCAGACATAAGGTGGGGACACAATAATCAGGTTAAGCATACATACATTTTAAGAATAATTTAAAGGGCAAGGACTGCGGGAAAACTCTTTCGTAATGAGTTGGAAATTTTAATTCAACAATCTTACTTAGGCGTTAGCCAAGCTTTGCCCTATGTAATGCAGTTTAATGGAGGTAGTATATCTTTTTATGCCTGATCGAATGAAGACTTATTGCCGGATTATCAAACAGGATAATTATGCTGGCATTCTAAATGATTGTAGAGAGCGAGAAAGTAATTACCAAGGAATTCTAAATATTTAAACTGGAATGTGGTTAATAGTTCACACACACACATATTTAATGGCAAGTAGAATAGTATTACGTGTAAGGTGTAAGTTATAGTAGTTGTATATGCATGTGGCATCATTATAGACAAAGGATCTGCCCTACATCCCAAATTCCGATTCCGATTCAGGAAGGAATGGTTAAGAGAATGCCTTGAACTAAACCCAACTAAACTCTTTGAATGTTGTACAAGTTTGTGGATTTATTTTTATTATCTGTTTGTACAATCACTGTATTGGGTTATAAAAGAATTGTCAAGGGTGGTTTGCCTGTGTAAGCAAACCAAACCTTGAACTTGTAGCTTCAGTGTAAGTCGACTGCGGGACACGTAATCACAGCAAAACAATATATCTAGTTGTTTATCAAGATGCTGTGTCTGCTCTCATTATAGACAGGTAGACCTTTGTACTATTTACTATTGCTTGTACAATTAAATTGTAGGATGACTTAACTCTAAATCACTAAAAATTAGTCAGATAAATCCTTGTTATGTAGCGCTACGTGACTTTTGACTACTTACTTTGACGAAGCGTCCTTACATATTGCATATAAACGACACAAGCATAAAGTGAACATACGTAAATGTACCTTACAACTACTGCAAGAGACCTACTGTGTATGTACAAGTGGAGAAGATGTCTGGTTTTTGTTGTATAAATAATTATGACAACTTTAATTTGGAATTTTGTTACCCTAGGCA
>JABASC010004519.1:0-11734 GCA_019776185.1 Plutomurus gul | reverse complement strand
ATTGCACGAATTACTGATTAATTTTTAAAAGTATGACAGAGGGTAGTAGTGATAAGATTAAACTTGAAAGTGGTGATCAACAAGTAAGATTTAATTATTATATAACTGGTCAATTCAATTCATTTTTGATTGTGTCTGACCCCAACGTTAGTGTCCGTGCGTTACATTTGATAGCAGCACATAATACAATAATTATAGATCCATTCATTTGTGAAACACATATTTACCTTAGAGCGCCCATGAATCCACCGAAGTGCTTCAAGGTGGAGGCGACGATGACGAGGACGCACGAGTTGATGGCTCCACTTGGGCAGATGTCAATTGGCACGATGTAGGCACTAACATCATATTTTATTGTCCTACTGTTTTATATGTGTCAATAATTATACCAATACACACTTGTAATTCAATTTATGTAACTGTAGTTCGAATCGCAATACTCCATGGCTTTGGCCCAATCTGAAAATATACAGAGAGAAAAATGGGGATCAAATGCAGAGTTCCTATTCTCGTGCATTTCTAGTGCGGTTGGTCTGGGAAATGTATGGCGGTACGAACCGGGTTTTGTAAAACCCAGGGTCGCCATTCCTGGAGACATATCTGTAATTAAGTTACAATGGTAGTCGATACAAAATAAATTCTGTTTTGTTTAGGTTTCCTTTTATTGCAGGGCAGAATGGCGGAGGAGCGTAAGCACAAAACTATTTATCTAATATTTTGTGGTTTTGAAATAGTGGACTACGCATAATTCGTTCTTCATCTTTGCTTTAGATTTCTAATTCCTTACTTTATTGTCGTATGCTTAATTGGGCGTCCACTGTACTATTTGGAACTTTCTCTGGGCCAGTTTTCGAGTCGGGGTACCGTAAAGGTTTGCATCTTATTTAATGACTTTTTAGAGATTTTGTCGTATTCGAAAATTCTCATATGTCATTTAAATTTTTAGATTTGGGAAATGGCTCCAATATTCAAAGGTACTTATGATTTCCATTATTTTTTGTCCCTACTCTAATAATCGTCTTCATATTCATAACCTTTTTTTGAAAAGGGTGTCTCATTAAACCATACCCACGATGTGTGTTCTCTGCATGTACTCACACGAATCAGGATTAGCATAACATTGTTTTGAGGAGTACAAAATTTTGGCTGGTTGCCTCCGTTTTCTGTAAGAACCCGTTGATAATGCTTTTGATGGGCCAATCAATTTAAAGAAGCCTATCAGAAATATTCCTTGGCACATCTAGGTAATGACAATGACTCGTTGAATTTGCTGTGGGTTTTCTGGTCCTCCTCTTGCTATTTTCGTTACACTTTTCTCTGAGATATGCCCAAAGAAAAAATCCGGAGTGGTTAATGCCGGCGAATGTTCAGTTTTCATCTCGTCATATTTTTGCACTATCTGTAGCCATATTCGTTTTTCTTGAGAAAATGACATTTACATTTTTGTGTCCTTTTCTCGGAACCCAAATTCTTGTCACCGTTATCGTAATATTCATGATTTTTAATTGTTTCGTCTGTCAAAGCCATTGTCAATAAATACTCACAGAAAACGGAAGACACATTTTATATCCCGTTTTGGGCTCTTCAAAATTAGGTACATTACTCATTGATTCGTTTGAATATACTTCTTGAATACAATTTACAATACATTCATGGAAAATTAAGTTCACATATCGTGATTTTTAAACGAGACACCCTGTATATATTTAAATAATGAAAATTGTAGCGATATTGGTACAATTTGTTTCATTGTGTGGTATTAATAAAATGTATACCGTTCTATTAAAGGGACTGGTTATGGAGTTGCTTTGGCCAGTTTTTTTGTGACTACATACTATGTGACAATAATGGCATGGACATTCTTGTACTTTGGATATTCCTTTACAGCCAAGTTACCTTGGAATGAAAGGAATTCAACCGAAGTCTTCTTTCAGTACGGCTTTCTTTCTTGTTGTATCATTTCTAATACGAGTACTAATGTTGTTCAGATACTTTGGTCTAATAATTTAGAAAGCTATTATTAACCTACCTTGTTATTATTGTCTGTAATAGAGAAGATATATTGGGAGACTATAATAAAACTTACACAAACAATTATTTATATAATGGTGGACTTCTCGGAGCGCCAACATGGTGGCAGCTTACGGCACTATTCACGGCTTGGTTTCTGATCTGGGCTATGCTCGTGCGAGGAGTTTCTGGTTCTGGAAAGGTTGCTTACTTCACTGCTTTGTTCCCTTATGCAGTTTTGTTGACCCTCTTGGTTAAAGGTCTTCAAATCAAAAATCCCTTTTGACACATTGTTTCCATTTAAAAAGGATAAAACATTATCCAAAATAATTAATGTGCCTTACTTGTAGGTGTGTGTCTGACTGGAGCAAAGGATGGCGTTTTATTTTTCTTGACTCCAAAGTTTGATAAATTATTGGAAGCCAACGTAAGGAGTTTTTTTAATTAGTCATATTCAGTTTTCAACACTTTGTAGTTGATCCAATTTAAAGTCATACAAATGCTAAATCTTCCTCGAGTAGTATGAATCTAAATTACCGATAACCGAGCACATGATCTGAATACACTTTTGGTCTAACAGACTTGGTATCAGGCTGTTAATCAATGCTTTTTCTCTCTTGGAGTTGGTTTCGGGGAATGTATTGTGTTTTCGTCTTTCAACCAATTTAACCACCGCTTAGGGAGGTATGCAAAATTATGCTTGTGCTGCGTATCCTGTGAAATTCCAGCAATCATGCATTTATTGTATTTTTTTTTTAGGGATGTGTTAATTATTAGGTAAGTGTCTCCAAACATTTTCCATTAAAATAAATATGACAGAATATGCAAATAATCGTATCAATTCTTAAAAATGCATAGTATAATGGATACGGTTACAAGGTAATAGCACTTCTTAAATATAACTAACCAACAGCGAAAATTTTACAATGGAATAATTCATACCATTTTTTACAAGCTTTGTGGCAGGGATTACCATTTTCGGTAACAATTTAAATATATTTTACATTTTAAATGTCTATGAAAATCTACGAAATGTCTATAAAAAAGCCAAATGAAATAGTATGTCCTTTTGTTCAGCCATTTTAGGTAATATAGCACATGCGACAAAAAAGAACATCGCCGATTTAAGTACAGCAGGTCCGGGGTTAGCTTTTATTTCTTATCCCAGTGCTCTAACCGAATCCGAATTTGGACCGTTTCCATTACCACAGGTATTTGATTTATATCGAAACCAAAATAAAGGTAAACCAAAGGCAACAAAATTGTTTGCACAAAAATTACGAGTACGAATTTATATGTACATATAACAATCATTTGCAGTTTTTCTCGGCAATTTTCTTCTTGATGATTCTGACTTTGGTAAGACACAACATTCTATGGAAATTTAAACGTATGCGTTTGAGGAAAAGCATAAATCTTTTTCAACTGTTAGGGGTTTGGAAGTGCTGCGGCCCTGGCTACACCACTCATAACAATATTTACCGATAGCTATCCAACAGTCAAAAAATGGATTTTTGTGACTGCAAATTGTATTTTGGGATTCATCGGAGGCATCGTTTATACCTGTCCGGTGAGTTATTTGTGTATTCTGATTGTCTTGATCTAGCATCCGTAGACCAAAACTGCCTCACCGATAGATACAGATGGTGTACAAACCAAGGTGGTCAATATATTTTGCAGAAGCATGCATGCCGAATTCGTGAAAGTAAATAGCATAGAAATTAGCAAACGTTTAAATGTCCTTTCAATTGTTTATTTAGCAGAGTACCAGTCACTAGAAAGAAATGAACCGGATATACTTCTTTTCTCAAGTTTTATCAAGTACTCACATCACCTTTTTATCTTTGGTGGTGCCACCATAGATACTCAATGCTCATGTTTAGGAATTTTGCCTGTACCTTTACTCTGAATTGCAATACATTTAAAGTATTTCTTCCCCGAGGTTATTTATAATTTTACTGCTACTTTACTTAGTTAGTTTTCAAACTTGTGGTCACTCAAAATTCAAATCTGGTGGATAAACTAGAGACGCTTAAAGTTTGTAAAAATTAGTTAACAAGCCAAAATTCTTTAAAACTACAGTCCGCTGGTTAAATCAAAACAAGATATAGTAAAATAATATTTTGTTTAATATGTAAGTACTTATGTAGTAGTATAGTAGTTGAGTAAGTTTTACTTGCTCTAGGATATGTATTTATGGAGATATTTTAGAAATGACTTACTGTGAAGTTTTGCGGAATTCATACCATACGTAATAATATTTACTTGTGTAAATCTTTTACATAATATTTTATGTATGTATTTTGTATAACCAATTAGGCTGGAAGTTATATTATTGACCTTGTGGACACTTTCGGTGCTTCGTTTGTCGTCTACCTGTTTGCGTTGTGTGAAATCGTCGGAGTAGCGTACTGTTACGGACTGAAAAACTACTGCAACGATTTAGAATTCATGCTGGGGGGGCCGGTTAGCGCATACTGGATTGTATGCTGGTCCGGTCTACCAATCCTCTTAATCCTGATATTCATTTTGTGGTGCGTCAGCTTTACGAGACCAGCTTCACTGAACAACGTAGCCTTGAGTAAGTCTATGAATCTCAGTTTAATTAATTGATGTAATTTTTAAGGATATGCGTTGATACAGGGTAATTAAATTGACGAGGTATAACAAAGAAAAGCCCCAGTCAGAGTTCAGCGGTCGGGCTTAAAAATAGAGAAGTTTATTCAGTCCTTACAGAGTCGTCCAATGTCTTTTCCAGATGTCCACAGAACTCCACAGCAAACCTCTACAAAATCCAAGAATACAGTATTTTTTACGGATTTTTTCCCCACAACTCTCTCTTTGGAAGGGGGCAGGAGATATGACAATTTTAAAATAAAAAGTCGGAAATATGGCTACTTTAATTGGGGAAGACGTGACATTCCTCCACGACAGAGCTCCTTATGTGCAAACGCTCGCAACTCAGCAGCTGCTTCACGACAACGATCTTCTTTGAAACGATGAAAGTACAGAACAGAATGAACCAAAACCCATGCGGCAGTTTGGCTTTTGGCTTCTGCTTGTGCACCTTTTTCTGTGCAGGGAGTTCAATATATGCTACTGTCTGCAGTGGAGCAGAATTTAAAGTACACGTACACCCTGCATGTGTTTTGGCCTAATTGAAGCTGAAATATTTCGAGAACGCAGCGGAGAACCACGCCGATTTCAACGGATTCTGAAAGAGGAGAGAGAGCTTTTTCAACTATCAAACACTCAATGGTCAGGGAAACTCACCGGATCTTAATTCAACATAGAGTTTGGGTGCTACCATGAAAGATATAGGGTGAAGAAATCGTTCGACTTTTCCCTTCAAACATTGTCACACCAGCCAGCCTCATTGAAATTCTTGCAAAAGTGTTAACGGAGATAGAAAATGACACAGAATTGTTCGAAAAGCTTAAGAGATCATTTCCTGATAGGCTTAAGGTAGTGTAAGTGGAGGACGGAGATCCAACCCACAATCAAGTAATTTCCACCCATACTTCCGACATTTTATTTTACTCCCGCCCCCTTCCAAGAAGAGCGTTGTGGAAATATGCGTTAGAACCTCAAAAGATTCTCTACAAGACTATTCTTGGATTTTGTAGAGGATTCCGGTGGAGGGCTGTAGACCTCTGGAAAAAAAACATATTGGACACCCTATACAGTGCACACAGGTTTATATGCGAAGTGTGTATGTACAACAGTCAACAGTTGTAGACGTTAAACCAATGATTATATTGTAATTAATATGAAAAACAAAATTCATTTTGTCATGTCATGGTCGCCGCCTTAGGCTAGAGGTCATGTGTATGTTCTACAGGAGTACGACCGCACTATACAGAAGTACGATCGTAGGGCGCACCCCGCAAATGAAGCGGAGTATTGCCAGCTCTCCTTTATACAGTTTTACTGGACCACTGATTAGTCAGATTTTCCAACCGTCCTACCATTAATCCGACCTCTCAACAGAATGTAGCCAAGAAACTCAAATCACACACACATTTCTCGCCTCACACCGAGGTTATTTGCATTGTCACAGCAGCGGTATCAATATAGGCAGCTGGTGTACCGCCCTTATCGTCCCTGCCCTGCTAGGTTCCCTTGCTCAGCACGCAGACTAGGAAATGATGTGCAATTTGCATGAGCAGCTTGACGGAGTTAATACTCCTACTGTTAGACAGGTTCCTTTTTGCAAAGGAATTTACGACCACGATTCGAACCTGGACCCTTATGGACTACGATTAGACTACGTAGCCACTAGTCCAGGAGTCCCTGTCTGGCTAGAGGTCATCAAAATTGATTAATTATTTTGGAAAATATATTTGACATTTGCACCAGTATTTGTATAATTTTCCAAACACTAAAATTCTATTTTTACCCGGGTCTTTTAAGTAAATGACTTATTCGCCGTTCTTCAGCTAACACACATAACTTCTGAGAGAATTACTTGCAAATTCCTAATTTACGAACTTGATTGCAGTTTGCGGATGGATTTTGGCTGCTTTAGTTCTCCTTGTCCCGCTTTACTTCTCATGTCGTGCTGTAATGACTATAAAGCGTACTAAATGGTCCAAGGTAGGTTCTAGAGTCACATTCATACCAAAACAATAATACATACGTTTCCAAACCATATACATATTTGACTTTTTCAAACTCCTCAACCTTGCTTATTTTAGCGCTTCAAGACCAGTCTGTATCCAACAACTCGCTGGGGACCAAAAGTAAACATTTTGGCCAAAATTTAATCCACAATATTAAATTTAATAAATACTATTAGGGAAAATGAACTGTTGAACTGGTTCTTATATTTCACTTTAGGATCCTGTAATAAAGGAAGCTTGGAGGCGATTTAAGCTAACTCGTCCTCAGGAATTTGCTTTAACTACAAAAATTAAGAGGATTCTGCATATTGGCAATATCAAACCTCCGCTAACCCCGAACGCATCGGATACGCAGATTTCTCTCTATTCATCAATGAATACAAACAGGGAGCTGATTCTATGAAAATAATTGGAACTAACACACTGACTAACATTAGACAATAACATCTCACAACAGAAAACTGAAACATTCATGATTCCACAATGTATAAATTTTTTTTGTAAGATTCGCTAAGAATTCAAACAAGTTCAATAATAAAAAGCGCTAAAAATTGTACCATCTGTGGTTCATGTTTCCAAATGTACAATTCATTATTGTTAAGTATTAATTAATTAATTACATTAATTAATTGCCAAATTCATAAAATATTTTATCACCAAATTCAATTTGGAAAATAAGACATTCTGCTCCATTCTGCTATCAGTGAATTGGGGTTGATTGAGATCAAGAACACTGAACTGAACTCGGAGCACACTTCCGATTTTTAGGCCGGTTGAACACACATAATGGGGAATTCATATTTTACATAGAAATTGTTTGTAAATCTTGAATAATTGTATTGCACTTTTGGCGTTTATCTGTACCTCAATTGGCCTATTGGTTGTCGTTGTCTCACTTTCAGTCAGTCAGATTGAACGCTACCAAGCGGGGTTGCAAGTTGCAGCCTGCCTGAGACGCTGACAGATGCATTTACAAGCAATCCCGCTACATTTATTACATATTGCATCTACAAATTCATACAATTGCTTTTGTCTGTGCATCTACCTATGCAAATTATAAATTCAGACAATTACGCAAAGATTACCCCAAGGGACCAAAACCATTTTTTTGTGACATTATATAGTTCTGTAACATCCATTGAATATGGACGAAAACATGTGTTTTGTATTGTTAGAATGACATTTGTGAATATGGATCTTCCTTTGTCTCCTCAATATAATTTTCGCTAGTTTGATTACTGTTACACAAATAATTAGTTTAATCCATAATGTTATAATAAACCGAATATTACATTATTATTGTAGCGTATGTATAGGTGGAATTACCTAAGAATTTCATCTAACGTGCTTTGTTTTGTATTAAAATAATATAATGTGTAGTCGTATCGGATCAATATCCTAATTATTTGTAATTATGTATGAAAGCTAAAATTATGCTAACACAGCATAAGGATAGCTGAAATAATTTAACTGTGAAAGGCTTTATGTTAAAATTTTAAACTCCTACGTAGAAACCATTGAACAAACTAAGCTTGACATTCTCTGTTTGATGTTCGTCGCTGTCCATCTGGGCATCCGGTTTTTGTATTGCCAAAACAATTGGAACACTAGTAAAAAAAATCAAATTAATTAAAAACCTGGTTATTCCAAGAGACGGAATATCAATTGTTTTATTTTATTGGATAAAACATAACGTGATTGTTTACAAAGGGGCAAATCAAAACATATTTTCACATATTTGACTCGTCGAAATTTCACATTCATTCACAAACTTTTCACTAATTTCTAACTCCAGGGAAGGAAAATAAATAAGAATTTTTAATATTTATAAAATTACTTTTAATGAAACTAACATATTAATTGCATTGTACATCTTTCGTTCGTATAACTCTAACGATCCAAAAATTTATCATTGAAGTTCAATGTCATCGGATAGGAAGAGTTTAACCCGAGCAATTTCGGTGACACAGTTTGGCTCATTTTGTATGCCTGACAATACATCCGTTAACTTTGCGTACCTTGAGCACTCTGAATAACTCGTGGCCAGAGTAATGGAGTGGACTAGTATTACAAATTAGAAGGAAGCAACTGCAGACGAGGAAGTAGAACAGAACCACAATTAAGTTTCTAGAATTCATTTTACATTTACGTAATGTAACGTATTACTATTTGTAGGTGTCCGCTTGGTACAGCTCAGATTTCGAGTAGTGATGCGTTAATTGTGTGATCTGTTAAAGAATTTTATTTCGGTGCACAAATGAATAGAATTGATACTACTTTCTGCTAGTATTCAAAATAGTATTCAGTAAATTATGTTCTACATCTGAATGTGCCTGCACGTAATTGTTAATAGTATATTATGCAGGACCCTAATGTGTACATAGGTTCTGTATTATGTACATACGTTAGTTTAGCCCCACCCAACAACACTGCGCTGATCTACCGCTTAAATACTGAACAAGCAGATTTTCTTGCTTATTACTCACATTTTAGTAGGCGTAATGAATATTAATATTGAACATTTTTCTTTGTGCTTATATACCACTGTACTAAACTATCACACCACATGTAAACTAAGGCTGAATGTAAGTACATATAGAATCTTTATCTTTGATGGATGGTAATTTTATTTGGTTTTAGGGTATGACGCAACAGAATGCTGACTGACTTGTGGTTTGGCAACCAGTGTAGTGAACTTTAGTTTATTGAATGACAATATAATGTACATATATATGTTTTATTGTGCTTACATTGACATACATAGTGGAGCGTGCAAAACAGAATTTCCCAAAATGGTTTATTTGCTAATTGTGTCTGGTTTTTAAATGTATATCTTTACAACCAAATTTATCAATCTTAGACCAAAAGTAGGATCATTTAACATCATGAAACTACCTTTAGTGATATCGTGTATGGTCGAAAACTCTGCCTTTGACACTTCCCCTTACGAGAGCAGTGGATTCCTCTTTGGGTGTACTCTCACTCTTCCAGCAACACCAAAGTTTCCTTATGTGTCTCATCGCTTCTATGCATTCAAATATGACTCAAACATTTTAGGCTTTTTTTGGCAAAATGAATTAGACAAATGTTCCATGAAATGGAAGCTGTAAATTAAGTTAGGCTAACCTGGGTACTTAGCTTCGAGTTGGGAAGCGATGTTTTCATTGCAGGTGTAAACAGCAAAAACTGCCACGGCTTGCAATATGACAAGAACATCAATTACACTCCAATACCACTTGTATTCCGTACTCACATAAATCCAAGAAAGGACTTCAAATATCCATGCAACACCCATTACGAGGAAGAGCCGCAAAAAAATCTTCCATCTACAGAGGCATTACGAATTAAATAATACAGAACCGATTATTTATAAAGTACAAACGTGCATTGTTACATAAGTATAAGGAGTAAGTTAGTTGTAATTAATATAAAAGGTACAAGGTGAATTTGTCGTTTGATTTGTTGATATGACTTGTAGATTGCTTGAGTTTATAAAAGCACCAAAATGTCATTGCTATCAAAATAATATTGGAAGCAAGGAAAATTGCAAGCACGTAGAAGAGAAATGGTCCTAGAGCATCCTGATTCATGAAACATTTGTCTGTTCCGAAAGCTGGCAGAGTCATATCGCTTGTAGAGCTGAATAAAGTTATTTTGTAACAATAAATTTTCACATCTTCATATAATAAAATGGGATAATGGAAATATGACATTTGGACAACTGATAGCTGAGGTACCTTGCTCCAGCATCCAGAATAATGAAAATTATTGTGATACATAAAGGTAGAATCCACCCACATATTGCATAATGTTTATACAATGAACCATTTGTTTTGCTACCGACAGGATTCACAGACCTTCAAAATATTGAGAAACTTAATTTTTTTATTTACACAGATTAGTAGTGCTTTTTTTAAAAAAAAAGGTGAATAGAGCATTACCAAAAGGTCCTTAAAATGTCAAAATTCATTACAGTCAACCAAGAAAATGTAGACAAATGCAAATAGTGGACTGCTATGGCTGTAAAAAAATATGTAGAATATTTAAAGATACAATCTTTAACGTGAAAAAAATATGGAACTGTACCCAAAATATAGCATTCCCAGGATGCAGTTTCTAGCGCTTCATCATCTGATTGTCTTCGTGAATTCAAATAATGAAGGGTGCCCTTGAAAATATATAGGAGAAACATTGTGCAAGCGTATGAAAATACGCTTAGCACGTGCAGGCTTTGTTTGCCTAACAAGAGAAAATATATTCCTACCATTAGTAACAAGAAGATCGACGAGAAGTAGTACGCGCCTCCGTAGACTCCACTCATATTGTATGACTACAAAAACCAATTTTTAAATTGAAATACTTATTGTTAGTTGCAAACATTCACTATTCACTAGAAAATACTTAACACTTTTTAAATGTGTATTCAATTAACTCACAGTCTCAAAGTTTACAGTCTCAGGACAAAGGAGAACCATTTGGTCTAACTCGTCCCCATCATAGAAGTCATTGTAGCTTTGTACTAATCCATCGATACAAAATGTACCCAAGGCACCAAGATTTTTCCACACTTTGTCTTCACCGTGAAAATAGTACACTTTTCCATCGCGCAGCATTTTAATTCTGAAAAGTTTTGGAAAATAAATATTGTATAATATAATCTTGGACTATAGTAAACAATAATTTAGGTATAGGGTAGGAGGTATTATAGCTTATTTTTTGTCGTTTACAGGATTCGGCTGTCTTCTTGGACTTTGCCCACAGCACTCGAACGAATCTTAACAGGATTTTCGCATGGTAATACAGTTTTCTCCAATCTAAAGTTTTCTTTCGAATTTTGTATATTCGCATATGAGTTATGTACATATGCAAGTCCTTTTGCTGTATCAACTGTTGTATAAAAAGTGGGGTACCATTTTTTGACCCTGGAAAATCTTGTAGTCTCACATTGGGGTGTGTAGTTGTAGGTGGGATTCCAACTGTATTCGTTATTAAGGATTTGATTAGCATCGCAACACTTGCGAATGCAGGGGTTCTTAAAACTTTCTTCACATTTTGATGTACAGACTCGTACCTGGACTTCTTCTTGTGTGATCCTGACAAAA
>JABASC010004518.1:0-11736 GCA_019776185.1 Plutomurus gul | reverse complement strand
AAAAAAATTTGCAGAAATCAACATGCTTACATTTAGATTGATAGAAATTGCATAATACTAATAATATAAATAATATAGAAATTAACAAAGACTGTGCTCCCCTTGCCCCACCAACCATCCATTCTAGATACGCCACTGACCAGTAGACGAGTGATAAAAGTCCTATAAAATTTTCTGTCTATATATTTCAAGGCACTAATTCTTTACTTACATTATACACATTACTTATAGCAGTATGGACGTGTATGTATTTACACAAGAACAGTACTGAAGCACCCAGTTTAAATTAAAAATACTATTAAAACATGGGCTATGCACTGTACAATAGGATAATACGTAGAATGTCTTTAGAAAAATAGATTAGCTCATCATCACTCAGGGTTCCGGGTCACTTAATGATAATGGGATTAATATACTTGATTCAATAGTCAAATATTTTATGACAATTAAGGAGCCAACACACTGGGTCATTAATTCGATTTGGGGGCAACAAGACAAATAATATATTTAGTAAGAAAGCTATTTAATCCCATTTAATCACCACTGTGATGAGAATAAATACAAAAAGTGGGGTTCGAGAAACCCTGTCCCCTATATTGACAATTGTCCGCGTCACTAAATAGTTTCTCACATATTATAATAAGAAAACGACTGACAACACTTCTCAATAAAAACGGTAGTAACAGAATTACATATATGGCATAGGCCTTATTCCTTCTCCCCTTCTTCTCCTGTTTTAAAAACAGAAACTCTCGTCAAGTCAGCATTTTATTTATATTTACAGTCCACTCTCATAATCCCCCTCTCTCTCTGTAAATATATAAATATATTATATACGTACATATTGTTTGGGTGAGGGTTGAGGGTCAACCACAGCACGTTCACATCACTTGCATTTTTAATTTGGCTAACTAACTAACAATAGACGCGTCGTGCAACAACGCAGCAAGCACATGATGCAGTAAGAGAGAGACGTTGAGGTACAACGGTCGAGCAGTGCTACCAAAATTCCTGTGAGAGTCTTGTCAGATGAATTCAGACACGTTACAATAATAATAACAATAATTATGAGTGGAGAGCACTGCTGTTGCATTACTTAGAAGCTGATTATATTCCATTGTGAGCCAAATTGACCTTACATTCTCATCATTCTCTCTCTCTCTTACAAAAATGTCTGCTCTCTGCCTTCTGCACTGTAGACAACTAAAAGTGTTTGTGTGAGAACTGGCAGAACAGTGACATGAATTCGATTGAAACTGAGCGAGCAGCTCTGGACGTACATAAAAGCTATAATAATAAGTAGCAGTTAGTCATTCTACTTCGTTTTGTCTACACACAAAGGAATACATTCATTTGATTCACTTAAGACACACACTACACCATAAACTGTACTTGCATGTGATTGTGAGTGATGTGATGAGAAGTTTTTACTATTATTGCTCTCTACTGCTGCTGCCATTCTCAATAATAAACGGGGTTTCATATATCCCACTTTTTCAGCTAAAATCCCATCACAGTGGGATTAAGTACTGTGATTTGTGATTAAATGTGATGGGGGACTAATTGGTATACGGTATCCCTTATAACATATAGATTACATTAGCCACACAAGTTTGGCTGCGGTCAAACATTTTAAAACACTTAATCATACATAGTAATTAATCCCACTGTGATAATACACCCGAAACCCTGATAATAAGTCTGAACTGAAGAATCCCGTCCACTTAAATACATATACCCCTACCCCATCGTGTCCAGTCAACACCAGCACCCCCACCCCTGTTCACAATACTTGAAGTGATTCTGGAGAGTGGACTCTGGACACTATAGGCTTTTGATTCCCATCATCATAAAACCAATAAAAAATAAACAGCGATCACGTACTGAAATTCTGTGTAATATATTCTACAGTGCAAGTTGCCAGCAATTCTTCTCATACAGTATAATATGAGCACATAGCGTATTAAGTTGTGTGTACTCTGTGTGTACAGTCTCTACAGCATTCTGAATTAATCTCTATCCTTTCATTCGACCTCCACAAGCGAGGAAAAAATCCTATGATACATTGAAAAAAATATAATACGTAACATAAGGTACTTTACGTGTATAGAACACAACGTCATTCCTCAGTGCTAAATAAAATGCTGGAAACCATATTATACACACATGGAGATGGACAAGACATATGCATCCTCTTCAATTGAATAAAGTTAATGTCGTGTCACTCAGGGGCCACGTGTAGATCAGAGATGAGCAGTACACATCAAAATTTAATTCAATGAAATAATCTCTCTCGCTAAATTCATGCATTTAATGTGTTTAAATTTAAATATAATAGTTCACGCTCAAGAGTGGAAGAAAGAAAAAAATACGAATCACCATTATGTCCTACTAGTCCTAGTCAATTTAGCATTTTACATATATTTACATAGATATTAGTGTGTCTATTAAATTAACCCACATAAATGTAATACCCCCTGCTCTATTATGAACATATGATTGTGTCTTCTAACTAACCATAACTAGGGTTTCGTAAATCATACTATTTCAGCTAAAATCCCATCACAGTGGGATTAAATACTGTGATTTGTGATTTAATGTGATGGGATTAATTGATGGTCCCTATCCCTTATAACATGTAGATCACACTAATCACACCAAGCGTCTCTGTGATTAAACGTTTTTAAACATTTGATCACAGTAATTAATCCCACTGTGATAATAACAGCAGAAACCCTGCTTCTAACAGTTAGTAAAGTGTTTCGGTGAATGAAGTCGTCAAGTATTTTGTTAACTATCACCTTCATTCTCTTTTGTCCCTTGTTCTAATAATAATATATTAACATCACTTGTACATAGTAGGTACATTTCATGGAAATCAGTCCCCGTACGAGACCATTGTGTTACTGCTTCTGCTTAATATTCGCTGACTTTTATCACTTACTTAAACGGTTTAAGTTCATTGAATTAGTGCGACAGCAGCAGCCTAGTCTCAAGATCCAATTGAGAGTAAAAAGACTGCTCAAAATGAATTCTAATTCATGTCCTCGCCAATCCCATGAGCATTATCTCTTACTTAAGTCCTACCCTGAGGCTGCTGCAACAGAAACAGAATAAGCAAAATATTGTAGGACACGACCTTATTTCAATTTAATTTTTACTATAATTCACAATTTTCTTTTTTTCTCACTACGTGGCAACACCCTTCACAGCTCTACTTCACAGATTCCGTTAAAATTCCGAATTACTCTCTTCCACAGAGTCGCATTATGTATTTTATTTCACAAGCTCTTTCCAAAATGCAACCAAGGGCGTATTTGGAGGGATCACTATTTACCCGTGCACCACAAATCCCGGAAATTAACATACATACATACATACATAGAAGGATGGGGAGGGCAATATTGGGAGGAGCTAAATCAGCTAAATTAACATGGGTATATTAGGCTGTGGCCCCGTGCCCCTCCATCTAGATTCTAGATACGCCACCGACTGCAATGTATGACAATGTCGTTTAAGGTTACATCAGCAAAAATAGACAACTTTCCACGTGCACAAAAATCAATTCTGATAATTCCACTTGTTACTCCACTAAATAGATGCAGCATTAAGATAAAGAAGAGATCTATGTAATCTAAGGTGAAAAGAACTAGAGCAAATTCTTAGTTAGCTAAGAAGAAATAGAACGTGCACTACAAAATCACGTCAAGTCATAAATAAACTAGCAAATCCGTGTGTGTTGAGACAAATTGCAGTAAATCTGCTAATTAGTAGCCTCAGTAGCCTTATACTGGTAACTATTACAATAATCCTGCGTTGACTTATATAATTGAGGTAGTAACTGCAAGTAGTAGTTAGTAGTAGTAAAGTAACGGCGGAAACACACTATTAGCAATTGCCTGTAACCATTAAAGTTAATAATTTCAATTTCCTTTGTACTGAAAAGAAGGCAGAGAAAATCGTGAGTGAGCACAGAACGTTATTCAGAGAGACCAAGTCATTTATTTTTTATCCACCTTCCGTTCAACCATAGCATTCCCATTCCGCGTGTAACGCAATGTCTTCTCTCTCTAGATCTCTGTGTCCCCTGTCTGGTCACTGATTTTCCTTTACCAACCACCAACCTTTTCTCTATTTACCCTTTATGATGCTGACACACAAAATACTTTTTGATGTATGACTTTCATCCCTAAACTCATGCTCATTGTGCTCATTGATGCGAAAACCGTCATCATTCTAGGAATAATAATTTATGTTGAAAGGGATTCTCACAGCAAAATCATTTGTAAACACAGAAACGCACGTGAAAAAGTACAGGGATTGCTTTAGCAGATTCCAAGACGTGTGTTATTATTAAAGCTACCAGAGACGTATCAAGGGGAAGGGTCCGATAGGCCCCCTCCCGAAAAAATTCAAATCCAGAAAATAGGGGATAGGTGGGGCTTAGTTAACCTAGAAAGTATAGAGAATGTAGAGCTGAGACCTCCCTAAACAGTTTCTCGAGATACGCCACTGAAAGTTACTACATATATAGGGTTGGAGACACCAAACAAACAAACGCAGACAGGCACAGTCTCAAGGTAAGCTGCACAATTTCCTGTATTATGACAAACGCACGTATGTACATGGAAAATAAATTCCATGAGCTTGACAGGACACAACCATTTCTTCGTAGCAAAACGCACACAAGCATGTCCCCATTCGAGGATTAACACGTTGTTATATATAGCGTGTCGTGTACACGTTATATTCTACACAGTAGTACATAGGCAAGGCAGCTAGTTTCTAAAAATGAAAACATTTGTTGTGTAATGAATATCTTCGACATGCCACTTCCATTCATCCCACCTAGTTCTCAATGTTCCTGTCGAGCCTTTCCGCTCCTCTTTCAATTCAATGGAGCTTAAAGCTTCTGAGAGGAAAACTCTGATGCCTTGATTCCAAATTGTCTTTAGGCAGTTTGCGTCTTCAAAAATTTTTTTTTACTAATTAGTATATATGTACGAAACCTTGTGAATCTTTTCAATGTTCCACAGACAATAAAATTACGTCATTATTGCTTGGAGGGAATGGATTACTATACGGATAGATACATTCGAGAAATTATAGTCTGCAAAAAGTTTATTTTAAAAGCACGTCCACAAAATTCAATTTTCCCTGATTTCTTGGTAATTGGTTACAAAAATAAATATCGTTTACAAACACTACAGAACAGAAATTATCATTTCCGATCATAAGGGTTTTACCAAGTTCTCTAGAGATTTCCAGTCTTTAATTACTATCTACGCACCGCAACAACGCAAACTGTCTATTAAATTGAAGATTTAAGCGTTAATATACTCCATTTGTAAACCGGAAACTTTCTGTGACTTACATTTGACTTATGTATCATGTATTCTGACAATTTTAGAAGAGATTATGTTTCCAACGGTACTAGTAACTAAAAGGGAGTCCTTACCCAATATCCAGACTGCGATTCCGGTGGTGCAGTGAGCTTCTGTCAGTGGAGCAAGCATGTGAGGGGGCGCACTCAGGCAGACATGACAGTCGACCCACCGAATGAATTTCCGGCAACGCAACATCCACAAACGGAGGAGCACCAACTACTAACTTCCTATCGTCCATCCTCGACACTTAAAAATTCCACCCGGGCTCAGTCAGTACAATTATCCACTGTAATAGAAAGTAATATTTTAGCTACACAAAGATCAGAGGTCAGGTCAAGTCTTCTACCCTTCAACCATGCCCATTTAATTTAGCTCATCCGCCTTTTGTCTACGCTATCCTTTGGTTCCTTTCCATGTTAATGGCTACGATTTGAGGGGGACAGGACCCCTGTGTTCACTAAGTATTGATTACTGCTCTAACTCATTGTCAGCAGAGAAAAATACATTTCATTTTTAGCCCAAGAATTTGTACAAGTTCCCCCACCAGTCGTTCTCACTGCACACGAATACACACTTTTAGTATTTCCTTGTCCTTGTTGTGCAAGCGCTCTTGCAGAATGTTAATGTTATATCCTCATCTCATGGGCTGGCATTACATAGAAGTTGCACATTATGTCGAATTGCTGACTAACGCGGTTATCTGAATAAACAATGTTTGTTGTTTCCATAATCATTTCCTTAAAACAAATTCCGAACATGCCAAATTGAAGATTCGATGTGCACCAATAAATGTTTCATTTTCCCAGTTGGTAAAAAAAGAATCACAAACACGCCATGTTTTCGCAATTCATGAGTGAAAAATGACAATTTTTACGCGGCTATTTCACAAATGCAAATACACAGATGACCGATCAATACATTTCTAATAATGGTGAGCATGATTTGACTTTTATTAAATTTAGCGGAGGTAGTTAAAAACATTTTTGGTCTACCCACTTACATAAATTAATTTATGTTGACCTTCACCGACCCAAAAAGTTGAACACGGATGACTTGGCAAATTTTTTCACAAAGAAACAGCAGTACTCATCGAATTATTATTATTAGAGAAGCTGATACTAAATATTTGTTAAAGGTTTGCATACTCAATGCTCAATGTTATAGACGTATTCCGTATCTGATACCTAATGTTACGTAAATGGAAAAACAAAACCGCTCGAGTTTCTATCTTCAGATGCATTCTCTCTCTAATTGAAGTGTATGATTTAATTTCCTACTTACTTAGCGCTTGTCAGTAAAAGCAGCGCATCCTTCTCTAATAACAGCCTTTGGTGCCTTCGTGTGATGTAAACACATGTTTCTCAGCAGATCTAATAATTCAGGTACCTTTATAGATGCACACTGCTTTTATTTAATAATAATTGATATAATATTATAAAGTGTAAGAGGGAGGAGTCAACGGTGAAGAAGATCGTCTTTGATGTGCAGCATATACAGATTACACGCTTAATGATATAATTTTCACTTGATAGATCTTGCATTTTAAAAAAATCGCCTGCACTATTAGTACTAGTTTTTATTTGTTCCATTATTTTTGGCCAACATGTCTGTCATCGTCTATTTCTCGCTGATTTTTATACGGAAGAACTGGAGGAAAAAGTTTTAGGATTAAGAGATTTATTAGCACATCTAGGCAACATTCAAAAGATTGCATTTTCCATCAGAATGCGTACGGGCGTGTACACCCACCAACCAGTTCGGAATTTTTTAACAAGAGCTTACCTACTAGTTCCAATTAGTTCTATAACAGAAGCGATAATATTTTATTCTACTCCAAGGTGGTGGTGGTGCATACGTTCGTTGGACTTTAATTGGGTCAGTAAGCACGTTAAGTCTCTATATGCATGCTACAAGTAAATAAATACACAAGAATATCAACTTTAACTTTTCACAGTTCACATTATTCTTGTATTGCTCTCTTAATGTTGTTTTGCACTTGTTCTAGCGCTTCAATCCACTAACTAAAGTATATACTTATACCCTAGAACAGTTTCTAATCTCAGCTCAACTACATCAACTATGTACACATGCACACTTTGCACACACACACACAGAATACAATCAATTCACTTGTTGTAGCCTTTAATGGCTCAACTTATTTGTGTTACTGTGTGTGGCACACCTGACACAGCCTTAAAAACCTTTCCACTGATAAATCAATCTGGAGTTAATGCACTGTGCTGCTGGTGACGACGGAATGCAAATTGGAATTGAGAAAAGGAAAACATGTCAGCAGCAGAAAGCGTCAATGTAAACAATAGCACATGACGAACTCCATGATACTATTATTTTTAGATAATTAATTTAATTTTCCTTAAATAATTTTTATAAAGTTTAATTTCAATATTATACTTTATATATACCACCGCAGGTCAACTAATACACTTGTTAACAATGTATTAATTAATTGATTGATTACGTATTTTTTTAAATTTTTATACGTTTCATGTCAATTAACCTGGGGCAAACAAAGGCACTTTTAAATGATAATTCATTAATGAATAAACGAAATTAGTCAGCAAAACAATCGAAAGTGAAACGAAACTGTAGATATTGTATTTGTCTTACCTTTTAGCAGACTGGAGGCAGGTTCTACTCAACAGAAGAGAACTTGAAGCAGTCTTTGGAGTAATAGGACACGTGACCCATGGGTTCCACAGGTCTCGACCTTAGAGGCTGAATAATGAAATGTATTTCTGTTGGTTCATTCTTCTTCTAAAAATACTGTCTTTCTTGGTAAGAGCGGTTGCTTGTTGTTTTGAGTAATTCAGTCTAGTTGTTGGATTTTGTCACCTTCCTGTGTCAATGAATGACTCATACTGTTTTTGAAACTTTAGTCGAACCCAAGCTGTTGACCTAGCCTTTCAGTCATCAATCCTATGAATGGCTCCAATATAACGTCTCTGCGCTGATACATTTCTTGTAGGAACACTCAGAATTGATTTGACTTGAGAAACTGATACACAGCGTAGTTAAAAGATGTAAACTGCTGCTGAGTTGACAAAGTTGATTGGACGGCTGATATTATTATCCTCTGCTGCTCGTGATGTCAATAATGATTCATCCATCAGCGTCGTAGAAGAAGTGTACTTATTCCAAAAGTCGTACACAACTAACTACCATCGGAATTTTCTTATCAATTGTGACGAATAACACGTAAATGTTTTTGTCCAGTCTTCAACTTTTTAAATGAGTCGCATCGAATCGGCTCTTTTTAAATCATGTGGCAGCGGCGTCTCATAAACAGTCAACATTGTGAAATTCTCATACATTCTGTAAAAGAGAAAAACAGACTCGAATTAGTCCCCGTCATTTTGGCACTGTCAGTAAAACTCCAAAATTTGTTTAGCCTGGTATATAAATATTAATGTACTAAACGACCAGCAGCAGTTGCACAATCAAAATTGTACGAATACATGTCTCCACGAGTGAAAATATCTGTCACTTAAACACAGATTGTTTTAGTTTATTATAAATTGACCTTATATTTTCACCCATACTTTAATTTTATTGTCATGAATCATTCGCTCATTTCAATCATACATGGATAATGGGGGATAGTGAGGGAAAGGAACAACTGCACTGTCAGCTGTTTTTCTCAGAATGAGCGTAAATTCACGCTCGTTTCTTTTTAATATGATAGAAACAATTGGAAGTTCGCATTATAAAATGTGCCAGATGTATGAATTCAATGTTAATGTTGTCAATTTGCACACGGACAATGGATTGAATTGAATAATGAAATAAATTTTCAATACATGATACACAGACAACAGAATCTGATGTCTGAATTCCCACACACAATAGCCTTTATCAATTTTTTATCTACTAACACCAACCCAACCACACAAATAATAATAAATGGCATAATATTACACATACACACTTTCATTTTCTCCATACGATTTGTCATTTGTTGATACACATCAAACATTAGTTAATTTACTACTATTACTATAACGTCACTTTTATCAACAACTTTCCATTACGATAGACGTCCAGACCCTTTTCCGAATTTTATAATTTATAAGAGATTTTATAAGATAACTCGTTCGCAAACTGCCAACACCACAGTCGATGGTCGACAGTTTAACTAATTAACCGGTACTGATTATCAATCATCAGATTTTAACTCTCATCACTCGAAGGCAGAGTATATTTTATCTATTAATTAATTTGCCTTATGTTTTAATGGAATTTGTTGTTTCATCTTTAAAAAATATTTTAAAAACCTAAGCTATGATCTACCTAGACCTAGAATTTCAATAATATATATTTATGCGTTTAATAATTAAATTAAATGTACTTACCACTTGTTTCTTGACATTCGGATTTTTCCTAAAATACATTCCAATCAACAATCAAGGCAGATTTTACGTAAGTAGTTACTACTCCTCACTGTTGTCCTTAATAGTCAGTCCGGGAAAAAAATTGCAAATTTTAGGCACCAACTAGCTGGAGGCACTAAACGAACTTAACTTAATGTTGAATTCGTTGATTGTAATTACAAATACTTAATGAAAATGGAAAACTAACAGAAAAAGTTTCGGTGTTTTATTGTTTACATTTTTTCTATTTCGTCCGTCCACCACATACAAAGTAGTTCACAGTTCACAAAACACACAATCAATATACAAAAACTTCCAGAATAACAAACAAGGAGTGCTAAAATATATTTTGTAGTCTCCTTTATTTTATTATCAATAAATAATTGTACACAGAGATGAACACAATAATTTTCGAATTTTCTACCAGGTAGCAGATACCACGATGCGACCACCACAACAAACAACAATAACGCTCTGGTGCTGGACACGAATTAATTTGAACAATTCTCGTTCAATGTGTCAAACGAATGCGTGGGAAATGAATCCGTTGGAGTTTCCTCGTCGGTTGTTTGAGTAAATGAGCCTGTTCTCCGGGAGTCTGTTTTCTTTTTCTGACAGACAGACTGCGACTGAGACAGGGACTTTAGAGTTCTCACTCTCAGATCGGCACAGTCCCATTCAATTCCAGCCAGCTTTGAGTCAAAGCCAAGCCATAATAAATGCACACACGAAGACACAACAGCACACAAGATACCTAACCTTAATTCTGTATATGCATAATTATAGGCACCCTGTAATCTCTCACAGAGATAGATATAGATATATGATACATTCACCATTCAACATTGCTTTACCTGTCCTTATAATTCTACAAACAAATCTCTGTGCTGCCTGTTCATATGCAACTTTCCTAGAACAAACTTTTATATATTAGACATATACACATATAATTGTATATATACATAGTTATATAGTTTTGTAAAGGAAACATTCCCACGTTTGTTGTGTTTGCACAATGTTCGGAAATTCAGACAGTTGTTCGAAAAGTCCAACGCATTCTAAATCGCATGATATATATACATAGATGCAAGACCACCGACCACCGACCACCGACCGGTGGTTCCACTTTTCACTCGGTGGTTTGGTTTTTCCTTCGGTGGGCGGTGGTTGGTGGTCGGAGGTTTGGTTTTTCCTTCGGTGGTCGGTGGTCGGTGGTTTGGTTTTACCTACGGTGGTCGGTGGTGGTGGTCGTTGGTTTCAATGTTCACTCTGTGGTCGGTGGTTTTCTTTTTCACGCATCTATGTATATATATACCAAAACGAATCGTTTTCATGAGACGAACGAATGCACATTTTTGCACCAAATCTTCGTAGAAATGTTACTACTGAAGACAAGTACAACATATGTGAGAATTGGTTAAACGTGACATTGTCGTGACCCCGGTGACCTCAAAATCTCTGGGTCACACGTAACTGAAGTTGATGTCGTCAAGTTTCAGATCATTCGATTCGTCTCATGAAGACGATTCGATTGGTATATATATCATGCAATTTGGAATGCGTTGGACTTTTGGAACAACTTTCTGAATTTCCGGACATAGTGGTTTTCCTTCTACACGTTTAAATAGGCACGTTCTTAGGTACTAAGGGCTGGGTACGGCAACAACTACATAGAGGAACCTACATAATATTATAAGCCATATAGTATAAGGCTTATAGATAAATGTCTATAGTATGTATGGAATTTTATGCACACAGTTGCTGTTTATACGGCAACGTTATATACTGCTATATACTGGTGTACTGCTTTAAAGGTAGCAAATAGTCCCTGGCATCAGGAATGAATAACATAGGGTTTTACGTGGTAGGTTTTCTGATATATATGTATGTATAGTATATTGCAGACATAGTGCAACTGCACCCAAATCCCTATCTCACGTCTAAATGGTAGACGGAGAGTG
>JABASC010004517.1:0-11740 GCA_019776185.1 Plutomurus gul | reverse complement strand
TATTTATGTACGTACATATAGCGATCTATAGAGAATGCCCACACACAATCATGACCACGTATATAGTATTTAAAAACGCCCTGACAAAAATGTTATTTTTGTGCAGTTGTGTATAAACCAATCGAAGAGAAATGTTCCCCGTCACCGAATACTGCAAGCGGTGCACAGAAATTGTATTGGATGTGTTCCTCACACTAATAAGTGTGCGAATAATAAATGATAATCTTCAATTGTAAGCTTTTATTTATGAAGAAGGTAGATAAACTCTCGACTCGATAGGTATGGTCGATTATTTGTGCTGCTGTAGTAAGTTGAAGGCTACTAGCCAAATCAAATGTAGCTTCTTATTAACTAGAAATAGTTTCTATGTTCGGAAGATACGTAGTTGTTTAGCGAACGAGTGTGTGTACTTTCAACTCCGCCGTCCCCTAAGATTACCAATTTATAACTTTTACTCAAAAACTCAGGGAAAGTCCAAAGAGAAAATAACAACTACTTTCACTATCAGTTCCGTGCACAGGAAACACTAGCTACAGCTCGTCCTATTGTACTTATGAGTCAGAAAATAAAAATCTGCACTTCTTTCCTCTTCGTTCAAGTCTAACTCACTTTTCTCTTTGTACTTTTGCCGGAGACGAGGAATATTAGTTTGGTCTAGTCTGTAAGTAGAGTCCAGTCAGTTGGGTCCAGCAACTTCTCTAAATACACGGATTGTTCAGAAATTCAGTGTGGAAAAGGAAAGCAGAAGCAAATGGAATTTACTTTTTTCTCAGTGAGACCAGACCGCTTTTCTTCTGTCGGATCGGATGGCTGGGGATTTATGAGTTGTTCCTTGCGTTACATGGAAACGTGTGTACACTGGGGTAGCCCAATAGAAATATAGAAAGAGAGGTCAAAATCGTAGTGAGTCGAGTCAAGTCAGAAGTTTGACACTAAAACTTAGCTGCTAACACTGATTGCGAGTTTTGCGAGAGCTGGCCAGCTGTGTGTATGTGAGTGACTATGATTTTATTCTTGCTATTACGTACACCAAATGCTAACCTATGACCTGACATACAAATATTGCGTAATGGGCAGGTTTTACGGCTACGAGTGCTGAGGAGTATCTACTGTGGTAGTAGACAGCACGAGAGGGCTCAGGACTGTAGCGGCTTGCTCTTTCAATTATTATATATAGTAAGTATGGTCTGTATGTGGACTCAAGTTGAAGTGACACACCGAGAGAGCGTATAAGTAGAACTGAGTGCTCAGCCAACAACTCACGTTGAAGAATTCCGTTTCAGCGCCCAACTGCGAGTGAACTGCATCCTCGTCTTCCTCGTATCTCTGCTCTTTTCCTTCGCTCGTGGAGAGTTAGTGACTGACACGCGCTTTACCTACTACAAAACGTCTACTTGTTTGGAGTTCTCATTTGTAGTATGTAGTCTATACAAATTTTCTTATTTTTCTTTCTCACATAGACAACTGCGCGTTTATGTACTACAGGAAAGTTTTTGGATTCTTTAAGCAAACAAAAATGTTTCACATTTGCTTTACCAATGCCTCAAGAATTTTCTTTCTCTATGTATGTATGTATATTGTTTATTTATTTATGTAGTAGTTTTGATAAACTTTTATAAGTATCATCTTAAACATGGGAGTGACCCTATTAAATCAGAAGTTGAGAAATCAGTTTCTGTCAGCCTGTTGAATTTCTTGGTCTTTCCGTTAGTATTTTCTGTGCCTTAATACAGTTTCTTCTTTCAATGTCATGAGAATTACAATTAATTTTTATGAAATTTATGATATTTTATATAAAGTTAGACGTTTTTATGGTTTCCGTCACTCCAAATCAAATACACCCACTTGAAACTTCTGACTGACCTCAGGAAGCTTAAAGTACGCACAAACTTTCATACTGTACATACTTACTAGATCTCCCTTCCATATTACATTGCTTATATATGTACTTGGTTTGAAACTCTTGACACTCTTCGCCTTGGATTATTTATTTCTACATGTATTCGTGTGAATCTCCCCACAGAATCCACTTTTATAAGGACGGACCGTGCAAAAATAAAATCTACTCTCTTTTAGTGTAAACATGAAGTAGTACACTATAAGGAGAAGTACCTGTAAGTGTGTCTGCCAGAGAAGCTCTCATAGGAACATTAGGAGAAACCAGGTACTTGCTTTTAGGGTCTGGAATGTTCAATTCATTATATATTTACATACCTCATTCAAGGTTTAATACAAATTTTCATATCGTCGTCTTCACTTTTCTCAGAAAAGCACACGTTAGCATTAAAATTACTTGAGCTTTTCCATTTGAATGTTTGCACGAATCAATGTGCGATTACTGTTAGTAGTTCCAGTGCAGTGTCTTCAAAAGAATCTACAAGGAGAAAAGGATTGAACTACTGAAGAACGAAGATGATTTCCGGAGAGGAAAAGCATTAGGCTACACGAGGAGACATTTATATTTAGGATTCTTGAAATGTTACTTCAGCTGAATACCCTCCAACGTATGTACATTCGGGATTTAAGGAACATCACATATGCCGACAGCGAGCTTCAGGTGTTGCAGTAATATATGTAAACGTATATGGGCACAAAAGGGAGAATTTTCAAATCCACACAAACGGACAATATCGTGGAGGAGTTCTCGAATTGACAGGAAGATACGTGTTTGCTTTTTTCAATTCCACGCATGTAAACGTATAATTTAGTGAGTATTCAGCAGTTTTGAGGATGTTTTATTTACAGGAAGAGCAAAGTAAACATTCTTTATGCGATGCAAATTACATACCCTTCACAATGCTTCGATCGTCTATACATCTGCCTACCTAAATCATATATGATTTTGCAGATTTGCCTACTACAGCTTTATCGATATGCAAAACGTGTCGTGTAGGACGCACCAGCAAAAGCACGGCAAATGAAAATCCTGTAATATTATACTTACGGCTTGTCGCTGACTTTCACTCCGTGCTTACAGATGTGTACCCAACAGTGTATAAATCACAACCGCCAACAGATCCCAGTAATACATTGGATTTTCAACAAGTTGTGCATGAGTAACAGGATTTTTTGGAAACTGTTCTTAAATGATGGTTACTACATATATGATACATTATCAGTATGGTTTTGAAGAAGGAAAACTTGTGCCAATTTTTACCCATTTCTGATGTACAAATATGTACATCAGGCTAGTACAATGTACAATATTGACAGCGAAGCAATATTATCAGTGGGAAACGTGTCAACTGTTTTGGCGGAGATGCCAAAACCTCCATTCCAGGCAAGGAATTCAGAAAACCACTTTTACACGAAAATCTTTATTGAATGGCTATTTTGTATTCTTTACGGAATTTTTTCATTTCTATAGTTGAATTCCTGCTTCGGAACATCCATTTTTCTTATATGGTATGGTATGGTATGGTAAGCAGCAATTTCTCCGTCAGTGGCTCTGCACTTTGAAATATGTATTTATGCAATGCAAGGATATAAGATCGTAGTGCACACACAATTATGGTAAAATATATGATATATGTACTTTATATGATAAAATTAAAGGAAATATAAGGCAGTAGTAAATATATACAGGTCCAACTGTAAACTTTTATTACACGTCTAGATTCGGTTGGTGGAAGAGTAAATACGACATAGATTGGTGTCTATAAGTAGAGTTTCGGGTAGTAGACGGAGCTTTCATTGTATTATTACGGAAGCGGCGCCAGCCATCACTGTCTAGTGCGCTATAGTAATTGAATTTCAACTCATAAAGGAGACATTAGAGGGAATTTGAAAAAATTACGTTCATGCTCAATTCAATCATTGCAGTATGGTGGAATATAAATGCGTGTCAACGAATACCTTTGGCCCAATGTTGATACTGTCCGGAGAGGAAAGCAAGGCAATGGTGAATTGGCAGACCGATCAAAAGCAATGAAAATATATATTCAGAGTTGTTTAGTCGACTTTGTTAAAATATACGGACGAATCAAGCACCAGAGTGGATTCACACTTTAAACTCACTGGGGAATGAGAGAAAGCCTAAAGGAATGCGAACACTTTCACGACTTCTCCCACAAAATTCAACTTTCTACAAATTTCTCCTTGAATGCTTTCCTTTCTGTCTTTACAATAATACCTTTCTTTGTGTGCTCTTTGATCGCACAGCAGCTTTCAAGAATCCAGTTTTCGGCTTTCCCTTTCTATTCTGGGCGATGGTGAGAGACACGTTTCAGGATAAATACATATCTAGAGAGAAAGCCAGAAGAACTCCTTCCCACCGCTCAATTCATAACAGACTAAAAGGTGGACACGATATTAATATATGGATGTCTAAAGGAAACGTGCCATTTAAAATCCGGAGAGATCCACACGTAGCACTTAAGTTCAGTGTGCATTCGAATGACTTTACGTTTTCATCAACTTTTAATGAACCCTGTCAGCATCTTTAATAATATATATGTTTTTCAAATCCATTTACTATATACACAAAATCACTTATTTAGGCCAATCCCTTGGCAAATATGAAATAGGCATAGGACTCGTGTAACTATGCAGGATTGTGTATACAGATGCTGGGAAAAGATAATAAATTAAGTTTCTGTTACATGTCCACTACACACTTTTGGAGTAAACAGTTAATTAGTGCTGTTGGGATGATTTAATAGATCCTTTTTGTTGTGTGGTTTATACATTCAACTTTCATTATCACACTATAATCCAAGGTCATGACTTTTTACAAGACTTCGCTGCACTTTAGCTCAACGAAATATTACTACGTTTATCTTCTACATACAGATTGAAGAGTAACCAGGATGGATGCTTAAATATCGATAGCGTTACTTCCACCAAGTTCATCGCGTCTGCACTTCTACCTTATTCATCCACCTTCTGGGGAAAGGAGGCGGAATAGAAGTATCGAAAGCTTTCAAACAATCCGACAGCACAGAGTAGTACGGTAAATCCAAATAATGCTTGATCAGTTGTGCCCCCTTTTAGGTGAACTGGAACGTTATCATCCACCTAAAACATTTTAAGGTTTCAAATCAATAGAGGAGCTTATACATTCGACAACATCTTTTCTACTGCCTCCACATCTGGTGCTATGCTACATTTATCGTATCTTTTTGTTGCCACAACACAAGGTAACCTAAAACAAGGAGCATGGTACATAGTTGAAAGAATACGCACAGATAATATTGTTTTTTCTTCAGTATTATAACAATTTATATAACGACCATCCCCCATTCCGTACTACTTGCGCAATTCGATCTTCATTAGTCGATAATTTACAATAGACGCGTTGTCTTGAACCAGTGTCACATATAAAATGTGTTGGTATACCTTTAGTACTTATGTGTATCTTTATTTTTTCTTAGCTCAATATTTGCACTGCACAATATTTCCAACAGTGATTTGTGTAGTTTGTGGGGTTCAGCATAACTAGATAGAACATAGAAAGCCTCCACTTTACGTTTACTGCACACTTACACACACATAATCTGTCCCCATTTGTAGGCTTTACTGACTCAACTTTTATCCTACGGTAGTCCCATTACGCATAATGAGTTTGGCAATAAACTTTGACGAAACTGCCCCCCCAAGCAGTCCTAAAGGGCATCACTGTCGCTATCAGTTATTTAAAATGTAAAAAGAAGCCCACGAAATGACATTTCCGAAAATTGTGGAACTTCTTCCATTCCAAAAATATGGAAACATTAAGAAAACTGTCCGAATGATACCAGAAAATACATTAAGTATGTACATTCGAGAGATTACATTGCATCACATTACAACTCCATGTTGAGTCACATTGATCACGAGTCTTGTCAGTTGAATACAGATACAGAATAAATGCCAAATGTGGACATATTGTATGATACAATTTGTATCTACTATATCCATTCAACACGCTACGCATCTATTTTTACTCGACATTCATATTGCATGAAGATCGAGCCATTGTTCAATGTGGTAGGGACAGCCATGGACAGCCACGGAACAAAAGAGAGGTGATATTTCATTCAACTTCAACGGTCTTAAACTGCCTTTATGATTATATAGCTACGGTCGCATTCTACGTAAACACAGTGCGGAAACACGAGATACAGCTAATAGGCATACATCATGCATTATCCATGCCGAGTAAATCTTCTGCGCCTACTATTTGAGAGTTCGCTTTAACAAAATACAAAAATATCAAGTCTTTTTTTGGCTCGGCATTATAGTTATAGAGATAATTATAAAGATAAAATGCAACATATTCATATTATTATTTATCTTGTTTATAACATACATTTGACTTTTCTTATCGACATTGTTAAAAATCTAATCTGTATCTGTAGAAAATTGATTTGCAGATTCAGATAAATACTTGTGTAGTCTTTTATTAACCTTGTTAAGGACAGACCCATGGCATTTTACAGGATCATTGCTGAAAATCAATTTTTCCCAATGTAGTGCCATGTAGGTCTTCTGGTCTTAACTTACAGGATGTGTTTAATTTTGAGTACGGGACCATCCACAAAACCCGTAACGCTTTTTAGACCCCAGCCTCCTACTGTAACGCACAGTAACGTTTTCAAAGACCCCCCACCCCCACCCCCTGAATTACATCACGCAAAAGTTTAAAAATACGTACAATTTGATTTTAACTTTCAATCTGTTATTACACGTCAATATTTTCAAATGGAGGTCTGAACCATTCGGTAAAATTAAGAATAACGAGGAAAGCACATCCACTGATTGGATAGTTTCAAATATTCAGTCAGTTAAAGAAAGAATATTTTTGCGAATTACACTGGATAAAAGAATCTAAAGTCTCATGAATAAGTCACAGTATTAGTTATTTCATCTTGCTTTGAGTTAAGGGTGGCTAAATTAAATGGCGAGTGACTCACCATTTAAATATTTCTAAAATTTAAGTAGTATGTATCATCGAATTAAAAAGTAAATCATGTCTTTTTCATGTAGTTAAAATCACTCCACAACGCATTTTTATAAATTTTGGCCAATTTTTCCATTCATACTACCGTACATTGCGTATTAGTTTCCCATGGCGGGTTTGTCCCCTACTGGGGAGTAATTATGGCATTTTTGGACGAAAAGAGCCATCCAAACAGTAAATATTACTTTTTTGCTTGTCGGTTTTACCACGACGTCTAAATTCGGGAAAATGAAAATGTAAAAATAAAGTGAAAATGTCCCGGATTTTGGTTTAAATTTTTTTGTAACCCTAGACGAGTGTTTCTCGTTCGTGAAATCGAAATGATTAAAAACGCGCGTATAATATATCACAATGATTAAAATCATTATGCTGCGCAGTAAATTCATATTGCACATACCCCCAAAAAGAATATAAATCTGGTATATACGCAAAACATGAATTAGAACTTTGTATTTCCCCTGTGAACGAGGGGCTAAAGATTCTATTCGATTGGGTCATTTAAAAGCACGTGACACGGTTGTGAACCCTACCCCGTGTAACGCGGCGTAACGTTTTCGAAGACCCCCACCCACCCTAAACGCGTTACATGTTTTATGGATAGTCCCTACGAGTGTGTTATGGGGGAATATTCAGTCCTAAAAAAGGGGCTCACTTTGTTTGCTTCGTACACAAATAGTAGCAACGACTTAATCTTGCAGTTTAATGTTCTACCATTGTGAAGGTCTGTTATTACTCCTATCCGAATCTCTGCTTTCGCCAACCTTTGAAAATAATAGGCTGACCATTTCCTGCAAGGTAAATAAGCCACTATGACCAAAGAAACAGTCAATAAATACATCTATCCAGGTTTGGTTGTTACTATTCTTTCAAACGTCGTATATAGTTGTATATTTGGTCAAGGGACTTCCAGGACTAATACGCAATACACTTACTACAATGCTAGCAATAAATGGCAAGGAGACCCAAACGAGATTTCCCAACCAATTGCTAGAACACAAAAGGACCTCAAAATTCATTTAGAAAAGGATCTTAGCGTCGAATGATGGGATACGAAATCCCACGCCGAGCAAGATTGGATAGATGCTACTACAGAGGATCACAGGATGAAGCTACGATTACAAAACAAACCATACGCCACATGCATTCGAAAAGTAGTTACACACGGACTTTGTATTCTGTTGGAAGGTCTTTCTCGTCGCTATATTCACAACGGATAAATATATATGTATTTCCGTGAAGTAGAACAGCAGAACAGCACACAGTGCAAACATTTATGTACTATGCTACTAACCTATAAGTATTACCCTTAGATAACAATAAGTATAAGTATATCCATAATTAGACATCCCCTGATACATTATTTGTTTAGAAAATGTGGTATCAAATGTCGAATTCCCCAAAGGTATATTATTAAATACTGCCAATCTATGCTCGTACGCATGGAAGCTGATTAGGTAACATGAGACGAGCAACACTGAATTTTGTTGGGAAAAAAGTTTATAACTGAAACAACTGCAACCGGGTTACTTTTAGTCCAAATATTATCCACAACTTCATAAGAATCGTTTCATAATCGATTAATCGATACGAAATATACTGAATACATAAATGATGAATAGATCACGATTTCAATAGAAACTGGAACACAAATGCACAATAAAACTTAAACTGGGGAACAGAGTTTACATACATTTATCAAGAATTTGAAAACTACACCTAAAACTTGATTAGTACAATAAATGCTAAAAATATACCTAGTAGTCGATTACACAGAGGGCCAGCGGTAAAGAATTGCTGGCCAATCTCTAACACACGATTTTTTTTCTAAGGAGTGCCTTGGGGAAATTGTATCCAAATGGTAGCCCACTGAATTTAGAGTAATTTAAAAAATTGAAAGTGTAAAATGTTGCGATTAAAAAGGGGCACCACAGTTATACGGTATATTATACTGAAGCCTATCCCTCGCTGTCAGCATCCGATTCAGCTATTTAAATACACTATAATATAATCTATGCGTTGCCGAACAAATAAATTTTTGTTTAATAAGTAAAAAAGTTAACAAACATTATACGAAAGAAGAAAAAAATAAACACAACGAAAATAATGTGTCTTTAAACTCTAACGTCTCTGTTTATTCATACGTTTCCCAAATTGCTGAAAACTCAACCTCGATCAAACCGATCTAATAAAGAGTAAATAAAGAAACAAATTACAGGCGATACTCAAGACCGACCTAATTATGAGATGATAAGCTACCACATATTACTTCGCGATTTGGCAAAAGGCCAACTCTCATTAAAACTTCGTTCCATTCGAACTATTGTAACTCTTAAATGTCACCGAAAATCAATATGGGTTAAATCAAATATGGCACCTATATTTTTGTATAAATAATCAATAAATAGCTTACTACCTACTTTGTACAAATTCGAATTCATGGAAAAACTTTGAACTCTCCTCCCATTTGTAAAATTAGTCAGACTGATCGGGTCAGATTCTCTGATAAAAATTGAAGGGCGGCGATCGTAAAAAAGTTTTGTACTTGCTTGACTTTCGAGCGATTTTTTCCTGTAAATATGGAGCCCTACCCCAACCAAAAACAAGGGGGATTTATTTTGCTACACACCTAAACATACATATCTAATAGGTATAGGTAACATTAATTTTCTCGCCCTCGTCTCACTTTTGGTACAATTTTCTTAATATGGATTGATTCAACTCTTAATTTGAATTTGGCCATGTAATCCATCCATTCCATCCAACAAGTGAAAGTTGTTTGTGGCATAAAATATATTTCAGCGTATGACTATATTAGTCCAATCATCACTTTTGTTGGTAGTAACTGGATACGCATCATAATTACGAATTATTTTCAATCAAAAGTAGAGGGTAAGTCACGATTTGGCAAAAGACTTGAATTTTAAATCCGTATTCTTACCTGAAACTTCTTCATTCTTTCGCGTAAGGCTTGGGGTACTTCTCCATAAACGATTCCAGATGCCGAGATTCGCCCACCGCCACCGACAGGTTCATTACTAATTTTAGGGAATTTGGAATGACTGTCATGTATAATTATTGGCTCCGGTATCGTTCCAGCCTTTATACCCTGCAACAACAAATGCGATATTTTTACTTGTAATAATATAAATTTAGTGACGGCTTTATTTTAAAATTTATGCAAAAGTTAAACCATGTACAACATGGTAAACAAAACTTTGAAATGTAGCAACATTTTGTTTTATTAAGTTTGTCAATTACTCCCCTCCACTCTCCACTTACCGACCGCAGTCAAATGAATGAACAACTTGTGCGAAATTAACATCAAATGTATTACAATAACAGCAATAAAACAAAACCAATATCTGATTTTAAAATATCCATCTATATATACAATTCCAGGCCATTTATGACAATTTTTATGTTTTTGTATAAAATCTGTTTTTTTATATAAATCTCTCTTCCTCTCCTCCACCACTGCGATAAAACACTGCCACATAACCATGCAGACTTTGTCTTAATGCAGCGTGCTTTTGAAATTAGTGGGAATATTTTTAAATGTTTCGAAATAATTTTAAAACTCCGCACAAGACAAATCCACAAAATACATATTAGCCGCTCTCTGCGCACTGCGTACTTGTTTTCATTTTGCAGTTTTGTAGTATGATAAATTCATGGGAGCCTGCCAGCAACTTTACTTACCAAATACCGCCCCCGGTGGGGGGTATTTGTAATTTCGTAAGTCAGTAGAGGATTTTGCCCCTCCTTGTGCTGCTCCTATACAAATGGATGGATTAAACTAACGTAACACTATCTGGACCAAAATTTTGTGCTATTTCCAATGGTGTCACGTAAAATTAAAATTATAAAATGTTAATAAAATTAACAAATGAAAAACTGAAATCTATACGAGATCACATAAATTCTGTCGGTGACTCGGTGATTCAATCTGGCTTCACTCCACGTAAATATCTATACAAAAACAAATACGATTTGAGGTATACAATCCAAATTCATAGAAGGTATATAAATGTGCAGACGTGGCCTGGACTCTGGACTTGGACTGATATAATTTGTGTCTATAAGTCTGCACACAGTGACGCAGATACCCAATAATTTTGTTGCTAATAATAACAAAGGGACCTTTTCACGTAACAGTAAATTATTAATTCATTTATTGAACAACCACAACTGAAAACAACCTTCACCTTACCTGGCCAAGTGATTGTCCAGCACGGACAATCCGTCCCGAAATTCCATGAAATCGGTAGAGCATTATTTGCCACGAGGTACTTAGGAGATACAAGTTATTTGAAAAATCTAATATTAAAGCTCAAATTTTTTAATTCGACACTTGCACAAAATTCAGGTACTCGTACTTCAACTTCACACTACCAACATTTAAACTTAATTTAGATAATCGCGGGCATTTCTCATGGGACCTGCTACAATGTTTGAGGAGAAAGTAACACCAAGATGTTACTACAGAGTACGTGGACGCTTTCTCATATCTTTCGATTTGTTGCACGAAAAATGATTTACATAATTTACGAGTAGAATACTATCTGAAAAAACCAAAACTCCAAATATCTTGCGTTTCACAATTACACCGTAAAAATTGCATTTTGTGATGTGTAATTACAAAGACAGTAAAAGCAGACCAATTTGCTTTAGCTGAGCTTTTCTAATCCAGGCTAGGCATTCAATTAGACTTTAGGAATTTGCTTAGCAAATATTTTTGCGTAACTTTAACATGGTTGCTATTGGGTTGTCATGCAACTTTAGGCAAAAATTTTTGCTAAG